>RJWH01005838.1:0-67271 GCA_004363575.1 Solenodon paradoxus
TGGTGGTGGTGGTGGTGATGGTGGTGATGATGGTGGTGATGATGATGATGGTAATGGTGGTGATGGATGATGGTGATAATGTTGGTGGTTAAGATGATGAAGAAGTTGCTGCTGACATTGACAGTAGTGGTGGTGGTGATGTGATGTCATAGTAGCCTCCTCCCCTCTGGTCCAGATCAGCCAAGGGGACTAGAACGAGAGTGATGGCTACTTAGGGACTTGACTGGCTAGAGTTTGAGCTTTGCTCTCTGGATCCCTCTGCTCGTCCCATGGTCCCATGCAGATTACTTCTGAGAGTTACTCCTTTCTATCCTCATGTTGGGATTTGGTCAGTCATATGTCTCCTCGATGCCCCTTGGTGACCCTCCTTTACTAATGGCCATCCCCAGTCTGGTCAGTCAAGGAGATGAGTTTCGATCTTGGAGAAGTTGGTTACACTCCCAACCATGCTGAGCACCAGCTCAGGCCTGTGCACATGTAATGTGGCAATGTTCTGACACATCAGAACAGGCCTACTTCCCTGTTCCCCACGCATCTCCAGGAGGATGGCATCCAGATGACAGATGCAGCTTGTGGAATTGGGGTGGGGACAGCAGGGTCTAAGGAAGTGAAGCTCTCAATCCCTTTCCTCGCTCTTCACTTCAGGGCTGGCCTGCTATGCCCAAGAGTCTTGTGTGTGCAGGTCCTGAGAACTGGGATTTTGAGACCTGGTGATAAGGAGAGCAAGTGTGGGGGCAGCGAGTCAGGGTCCTTCCCCATTTTGAGGTCAGGGTCCAACATCACAGGGAGGAAGTGTTTCTGGGACGAAGCCAAGAGAAGGCGGGCAGCTCCCACATGATGCCCTGTGGGTGTGAATGTCCACAGGGTTGGCGGTCAGCAGGACGTGCTCTCAGGAATTCAGAGGTCACAGCCTGGGAGGACGCTGTGACCGGGGCGAATGGCCTTGAGAGAGGACGGTGCAGAGCCGCCCTCGTGAGTGTGGCAGTGGGGTGGGCGCGGCCCTCCCCGCAACGTCCCTATGGAGCTTGATACTCTCATGAGCTTGGCAAGCGTCTCCCGGCATTTAATTTGTGGGAGAAGCGACCTTTTATATTTCAGATCACATGAAGTTAATTTGCACTCCAAGTTCAAGAGAGCTCCTGAGAAGGTACAAATGTGATTTTTTAACAGCTGTTACTGTAGGACTCAACATGACAGAAATGATGAGAAGCAGGATTCATTTTTAGACAGAGGAGACTCACGCTCTCCCCAGAGTCTGCCCGGGGCGGCGGCAGTTGGAAAGGAGGCCCAGGAGCGCGAGGGCCACCATCACCTTGTGCAGTGTCCTGACCCCGCACCGTCCTCATTCTGCTTGCACTCCACCAACGGAGAGCCCAGCACTCGGAGCTGCCCCATCTGCTGTAGACAGTGATTCAGCGGGGCGTGAATGCAGTGCTTGGGGGAGATGCTGGCTGAGAGATGGAAGAGAAAGCCTTCCTGGAGAAGCAGGCGTTGATCTGTCTCCGGAGCAGAGCTGAGGCCCTGATGTGGGAGAAGGGATGCGGAGAAGCCGGCGGGAGTGAAGTCCCTCTCCCAGGTCCCACAACCACGGGTCCATATGGTCTTGGGTCCCCTGCCCAGCTCAACTTCACAACCAAAGCAACAAGGCCTTCCCTCTTCTCCTTTCTGCTTCCTCTTCTCCCAGGCCCCTTGGATCAGCTCACTCATCCATGAAACGTCCCTTGGGGTTCAGAAGACAAAGAAATGAATGAGAACATGTGCCCATCTCCCTGGCAGGTGTGGCTTGTGGCCTAAGTAATGCTCTTACCGTCCTTCATTTAGATTCCTTTGTGACTGGTCGTTCCCCAAACTCAACACAGATTAGCTTGGCATAGCAATTCCGCTCCTCGGTGGATGCTCAGGAGGAGTGAAAGCCTTCCCACAAGTCTCCACCTGGCCATGATCACAGTAAAAGGTGGAAGCAACCCAAGTTGAGGTGAGCAGTGATCGAATGTGTCCCACCCACACAGTGAGTCTTGTTCAGCAAGAAAAGAAGCAGCATTTGCATGGGGGCTTCAGGGTAGATGAATCTCGAAAACATGGTGCTCGGTAAAGAAGCTGATCAAAGACCCAGAGTGAGTGGAGACTCATGGATGTGACATGTCCAGAAGAGGCAACCCACAGAGGGGAAGCAGATTTGGGGCTGCTGGCACTGGAGCAGGGTGTGCGATGGCCAAGGCGCTCTTCTGGGGACATGAAACTGCTCTAGGTTGAGGGTTGCTGAGACCACATGTCTGTGGAGCGGGTACAGCGTGAATGCTACATGGGGGACAGCATGATGTGTGAGCGATCTCTCCATAAAGCTACTAAAAAATAACAGCCTGTCTTTTACAGGGTGATTACGAGAACTCATTATTTCTGTAAAGTATTTAAAATAGTGTCTGCCATATGCTAAATGCTCAATAAACATTAGCCATTAAAATATAAGAAACTCCTTTTAAACTCTTGAAGCGCCGTCTCCCCCAACAGCCTGCTGGGCCTGGACCAGGGCCTCCCACCATCCTGTTCCCACAGCTGTGCACCCTACTGACCCCTTTAACATCTGGGGTTCAGACACATGTGCCTCTGTCCGAGTCTGAACATCTTTGGTGCGCATCTGACGGGGGCCTCCCCCTTTTCCTCTCTCCCTCCCCTCCCTTCCTGGGGACCCAGCAGGCCCTGTTCTCTACTCCAGGCCTCCTGGATGTGGCTGCTTCTTGTCCTCCCCTTCTCTTTCCCGAACCCCCAGCTCCTCAGCTGCCCCCCGTCCTTCAATCTGGGAGAGGCCTCAGCCAGTGTCTCACAGGCATGCACACTCACTGGCACATGTTTGCACACTCACCGGCACATGTGTGCACAGATGCACTCATTCCCCAGCGCTGTTTGCTCCTACCAGAGGTTGTGAGGACAGACAGGCACCCTCAGTATGACCCTGGCTGGGGCTGCCTCTGTGACCTGGAGCAGAGGCTGGCCAGTCCATCTGGAACATTTGTAGATACCATTAAGCAGACAGAATGGCTAATAATTTAGATGATATTAAAACTATCTAACTTTGTCTGAGGAAATAACAAGAAGAAAATGAGATTTATTAAGGGCAAAGACAAAGCAATCCAACAAAAGAGGAAGGTGCAGAAATGGGAGCGGAGAATCTGGAGCAGTGGCTGCATGGGGGAGGGGGGCCTCCAAAGACTGGCTCTGAGTTCCTGGTGATCTAGACCGACTGAGCCCCACGGCTCAGTGGCACGGCCAGCAGCTCTGAGTGCCGGGGGCTTCGCAGAGCACCCTAGCCAGGGGCTGGGGCTGGGCCACAGGCTCCCAGAGAGACAGAGACCCCGGGGGCAGGGTGTGGGCCGGCCCGGGAGTGGCACAGCAGCACCTTCCAAGTCTTGTGCCGGCACCCTCAGGCCTCTGTCCACGAGGCTGCAGTGATTCCCAGTCAAGTGTATGTGTCCCTCACACTCACAGGAGCAGCCAGGCTTCGAGAAGTTCGGTGACTGGCCTAAGATCACACAGCAGTCACAGCTTGGTCCTAGAGTGCTGAGTACCAGAGTTCTAGCTCTTCCAACAGCCTGCTGGCAGTTGTATGAGTGCCCACCACACACGGGAGCAGAGCCTGTGCAGGCCCGCATGTGCCTGCCCCGACGCATGGCCGGGAGGCGAGGGAGGCCTCTGAGGGTGGCCGGGGCCCACAGGGCTGCTAGAAGGAACTGGAAACCACCGTGTCCTGGGTTGTCAAGAACCAACAGCCAGTAGTTGACTGAGCAAGCGTGTGTGATATGGAGGGAAGGGTCCAAGGTCGTCAAACAGCAAGTTCAAGGCCAGGGTCCCTGGAGAAGTTGGGAGTCATTGCTTTCTCCCCGAGCCTTGGCTTGAAGGGGCCTGTGGGACAGAGGTGGCTGAGGCATGGGGATGACAAGGCTGAAGCCACTCTGGTGTGTAGACTACATCTTGTGGACGCTGAGTGAGGGGTGAACAGGGCAAGAGGTTCAGATTTGTGCTTGAGAAGGACCTCAGGGGCCACGGTTCAGAGACAGAGTGAAGGCATCAGTTCTTAAGGCTGGAGATGGGTGGGGAGACTGCTAGGAGATGGCCCTCAGGACACGCGAGCCAGGAGGGCCATCTCCAGTAAGACAGTGGGAAAGGGAATCCTCTCTTTGTGTCTTCCTCCCCGAGACCCTCACTTCCTGAGGATGTTTCCTCCACGAGCTGGGGACAAAGACCGCTAGAAGTCCCCACCTCACACCGCCCGGAATCAAACCCAAAGGGCAGGAGCAATCATTATCTCTGAAGCACATCTCAGGAAGGACAGAGTTCCATGCTGTCCTCAAGCCACCAAGGGCTCCTCGGTGAGTAGCTGGGTCACTTGCTGGGAAGGGCTGGGCACCATGATGCCCACCGCACCCCACAAACAGCCCCAACCACACACCTCACCCATGTGCCGGACCAAGGTGGTACTGGGGGAGCGGCCAGCCTGGGCAGGGAGTGGCCTCCAGAGACATTTAGGGTGCTCGGCGGATGGCGGGCTATGCAAGAAAGAGGGGTCCAGAGATATTTCTAGGGTTTGGTCAGTGGACTGGATGGTGTCCTTCATGGGGAGGGAAGAAGCGAGGTAGGCCTGCAGGGAGAGGGGATGCCGAGCTCCAGGTCTACGGGGTCTGAGGTGCCCTGCTGGACAGTGGGGCAGAGGCTTCTGGGTCATCTGGGGGGAGAGGTTCTTAGACTGAGATTTGGTGGCTGCCTCCGGGAGGGAGGGAGAAGGTCAGTGTTTAGGGAATCCCAGCACGGAAGCCAGGTCCTGGGGTAGAGACAAAGGGAGGAAGGAGGAGAGGTGGGTCAGTGTGGCGGTCACAGACAAGGGAGAGTTTCCCGACAACAAGTTGGAATAGGGGCCTCAGAAGCATCTGTGCCTGGGCTGGGGACCCTTGTGCCCACTCACGCACTCATGTCTCAGGCCGTCCCAGAGGGGCAGGGTGGTGGGTGAGCCCAGGTCGGAGCTGCATCTCTGGCTGCCTCCTCTGGGCTCCAGCATGCCTTGTGCCCTTCTCTGGAAGCCTGGCCCCGGACAGCTCTGCCTGGGTCCCTCAGGTCCCCTGGACCCCTCGTGCTGGGCTGTCCCCAGGCCCAGGCTGCCCAGGTCAGCCTTGGAGCCTGCATGTGTGTGGCCCCTGGAAACCCCAAAGGAAGAGCTGGTAGGGCCCAGCTGTGAGGCACGCCTTGATTTCCACAGGTCTGGCCATGAGGTGTATTGCTTGCCAGCAGCCTTGGGGGTACAGTCTGAACCTCAATTTCATCCCTATTTGCATATGTGGGAGAGCGGGTTTCAGAGTAGCCAGGACAGAGCTGCTGGGCCACGGTCTGCTGCTCAAGCACAGGAAACTTCAGGAGGGTGGCGGCTGAGCCACTGCCAGCTCTGAGGGCGGGGACCCCCAGCTGACTGCCTGCAGGGGCTGGGCGCAGGGCTGGCCTGGGCCCCCAGGAGCCCCCAGAGTGGCCCATCTGGGAGGGAAGGCTGGGGAGGCAGAGGAGCCAGTTCTGCTGGGGTGACGGTGGCGGGTGAGGTGCCGGTGGCAGAGTGCCGCTGAGGAGAGCTGATGACAGCTCCGTGTCAGCCGGCCCCACGGCTCAGTGGCACCGCCAGCAGCACCATGCCAATTAGAGAGGAGCCAGGCATGTCGTTAGCTCCCCAGCCGTCAGGAATCCAATTAGAGGCATCTTGGATCCACCTGAGCAGTGCCGCCAGGCCCGCGCAGGAGCTGGAGGCTGCTGTGACAGTGGTGACGGCCGTCCAGGCAAGGGAACAGCCGTCCGAGGGCTTCTCCCTTCCGCTCAGACAGATCACGAAGGTCCCTTCTTCTGGGTGACCCCAGGCTGATGGGCATCCTCGCGAGACGTACAGTGGCTCGTGGGACTGCCATTGTGCCCTTCATGTCAGAGGGGAGAAACGGAGGCCCGAGGTGGGCAGACCCTCTGTGGCCTCACCCTGGCCCTACACAGTCTTGCTCCTCTGTAGCCTCTCTGCGTGAGTGCCTTTCTGCTCCGGTAGTAGAAACCCCAGGGAGGCCCGGGTTGCCAAGTCTGCTCACCTAACCAACCAACGTGGCCATCATTAGGGGCTCAGTTGTGTCCCCCACATCCATGTTCAGAGCCTAGTGCCCAGGACCTCGGGGTGGCATGGTATTTGGAGATAGGGCCTTTCAAGAGATGACCCTCTGAAATGAGGCCAAAGGGCAGGCCAGTTGGTACGAGAGGCTGTGTGACCAAGTCTGGGCTTTCTGGCAACTGCCTGCGAGTCCCGTGGAGTCAACTGTGGGACCGTGGCAGCTTCCACGAAGACGGTAGTGTGGGCTTCCTCACCCTCCTGGTATGCACCAGTGTGCTGTGCCCAGACATGAATCCTGGCTGGGAGAGACCAGGAAACAAGACACCTGCGGCTAGGATGCGTGCAGACAACGGTGCTCTGAATGTAGTCCCACAGTGTCATCGCAGGAGGTGCCTTTAGCAGGTTTTTCCAAGGACAAGTGCAAAGGCCCTGGGGTGGAAACAGATTGGATGTGGAGCCGACTGAGCTGTGTGGGCCCCGGAGCCTGAAGAACTGAGGGCAAGAGACAGAGAAAGAAGCCAGACTTGCGGTGGTAGGTGCCACGGAGACCCTGGTGCGGAAGGAGGTGAGAGGCTGCCGTGGGATATACTGGTGGGGGACAGAATTTGTGTGAGAAGACTGAGCTGACCTCTCTGGAGAGTGGAAGGAAGGGAAAGGTGTGCAGGTAGGAAACCTGCAGGAGGCCCCAGAGTGACCTCCAAACCATCTGCAGAATCCATTTTCAACTCTGTGCCATTGGTCTGTCACTGCCTGTGACGTTCAGCAACTTGCATTTCAAGATCAACCTCCCGAGATGCCCAGCTGATGGAGGATGCTGCGCCTGTCAGTGGTGACAGCGGGCCCTGCCCGGCTCCCGCACCAGTCCTCCTGTTTGGGAGCCTTTCGCGGTTTCCAGGACACACGGGAGGGTTTGTTAGGTGAGCAGTCAGGAGAGGCATCGCTGGTTGAGGGAGCCTTATGTCACTGTGCGAGAAACCTGCAGGTTCCAATATGATTGCCCCTGAGTGTGTTCCCACCGGTGGTGATAGGCAGAGCTCCCGGACGGTGCCTAGGCCATTCTGCCAGGCCAAGCTCACCTTGAGATCAGGAGCTGGCACGGTGGGCTCCATATGCATTTCTGACTGATGAGTGGAGGCCTCTGGACACAGGGCTCCTCCTGGGGACATGCGTGCCCACTGCTCGGCCTTGGATTTACTGCCAGAAGAGCCTGCTGTACCCGGAGCCTCGTGGGCTGTGTGGGCTGCGAATGTCTTCTCTGCGCCTTGGCCTGTCTTATTGCTTTGTTTATGGAGCGCTCGTCATGCAGAGCTCTCTAATTTGCTCTAGTTGGAGTTATCAATCTTTCCTTCCTGATGTGTGCCTCTCCATTAGTTTAAGACGTCTTTCCTGCCCGCGATCATTAAAAGTTTGTTTTGCACATTTAGGTCTCCACCACCTGGGATGAGCCTGATGCGGGTATGAGGTAGGGACCTCGCGTCGTGCCGAGTTAGCGAGTCCCATGGCTTATTGCATAATCCGTCTTCCCCTCTGATTAACACAGCCACCTCCAGCTGGATCCCCGTCTGTTCAGGGCGCCTCCTGATGCACGGGGTGATCAGAGTTTCTGGAAGCCCAGGGGCTCTAAAGAGCGAGGATCCCACGCAGCAAGGCTGGGCGAGGGGGTTGGGGACCAAGGAGCTTAGGAAGGAACCTGGCCTGGGCTCACACAGAGCTGTCTTCGCCCCCAGACCCTGTGACGGGCCTACTGTTCATGCAGGCTTCGTCTGGAGAGAGAGGACTTTGGGGACACAGTCAGGAGACCGGGCCACCTGCAGCTCCGCTCGGACCCTATGAACTGGTCTGGGCACTGCCCACCCACCTCCCAGGTTCCCCACCTGCAAAAGCGGGGGCGCCTCACTGTCCACTGAGGCCCACCCCAGTCAGGAGGCCCGCTGAGCCCTGGGTGCTTGCTTCTTGGGGCCACTGCAATGCTAGACAGGCGGGCAGCCTAAACTGTGGACACCAACTCTTACCCTGGAGACTGAGTCCGAGGCCTGCTGGGGAGGACTGAGCCCTTGGAGGCCTCTTCTGGCATGTGGACTGCCAGCTTCTCTCCTTTGTGTCTGTCTGTCCTGACTTCCTCATCTCATCAGGACACGGTCTCATAGGACAGGGCCCAGCCCAGTGACCTCATTTTACCCATATCTCCTCTTTAAAGACCCATCACCAGGTACACCCTGAGCTGCATTCTGAGGTGCTGGGGGTCAGGGCTGGCATTTGGGGAACATAGTCCATAATGGGGACAAGAGGGATTATGTGAGTGGTGGTGGGACCTGGCTCTTACTGCCTCCACTGAACCTTTGCAGGGCTCTGGGTGTGGGGGTGTCCAAGGGTGATCGTGGGCAGGGGAGGCCTATGGCTGTGGGGTATGATGGGGTGTCGTGGGTGTAGGCTGGTGCACTGGGCCGTGGGGGCGCCAGAGTCCCTCTGCCTGCAGGTTGGGTCACATGCTGTCTTAGGCTGCTACGAGTCGCAGAGGAGCAGAGGGTGCATGAGGCCAGGCGACCACAGGGACGAGGATGCCTGGGGGCCTCGAGCACAAGGACCCACCAGGCTGTAGGTGTGATGCCCCAGGGGCTGGCAGCTTTGAGCCCTCTCCCACACATTTAACAGCTCAGACCAGACGAAGGGGTGGTGAGCTTGGAGAGGCCACCCTGGAGTGGAGTCACTCATACAGCCTGGTGGGCACCATGGCTGCTCCTGCCTCGACTCCTGGGGCCACGCATCCCCCAGGGCTTGTGGCTGAGTCGCCAAGCAAGGCCAGGTCCTCCAACCCTGAGGAGCAGGGCTGCCCTCACAGATCCCTGGGTGCCACAGTCCTGGCGCCTGCCTTTCCTGGCCGGTACCCCCATCTGGAGGCCGGCACCCCAGCTGGAGGCCAGTACCCCATCTGGAGGCCGGCACTTTGGCCTGGAGGAAGGCCAGGGGGTCGGTAATGAGCTGGGTGGGGCTTTGAGTGGGGGCGGCTGGGGCAGAAGGCAGGAGCCCCTGTGTGGCCAGTACCTTGTCCTGCAGGTTCTGCTCTTGGCTCCCAGGGGGCCTGGCAGCTGCCCTCCCATCTCAGCCACTCAAGTGTGGGTCTAGGCATGGGAATGGGTGTGGGAGGCACTGAGCCATTGGCATTAAGCCTCCTCTGACTTGAGGGGATTTGTCACAGGCAAATGTGGGAGGTGGGAGAGGAAGGGGCTGCTTAGTCAGGGACTCAGCCATGGGGGTTGTCACCCTTGACAAAGGGTCCAAACGGGGGCCCAGTCATGGGCTTTGTTTAGGAGATGAAATATTAAAAAAAATTGAATTGGTTGTCAACAATGGAGAGATTTTATGTTGAAAAAATATTTATTTTTGGTGAGAGTGGGAAGAAGGGAGGGAGAGGGAGGGAGGAAAGAAGGAAGGAAGGGGAGAAAGGAATGAGAGAAGGAAACATCTTTAGTTAGTTGGTTTTGGGTTTTTGTTGTTGGTTTGGTTTGGTTTAGGTTTGTTTTTTCACCCTGGCGTCAGGTCTCGAACCTGGGTCCTTGGGCTGTTACATGGTTCACACGGCAGCATCTCAGCTGCCTGAGCTACAACAGCACGTCCTGCTCAGTGCCCGTTGCCCGGTGCCCGCCTGCTCGGTGCCTGCCGCTCGGTGCCCACCGCTCAGTGCCCGCCTGCTCGGTGCCCGCCTGCTCGGTGCCCGCCTGCTCGGTGCCTGCCTGCTTGGTGCCCACCTGCTTGGTGCCGGCCTCTGATTCCAACAAGCACAGTTCGGTTGCATTGGCCAGGACAACACTCCTGTCAGCACCTGTCCCCTGAGCTCAGCCCTGCAGCCACGAGTCTGTGCTCAAGCGCTTGCCTTGGCTTTTTTAGAGTGTCGTGTGCACAGCTCACACAGCCTCTGCGTCTGGCCGTGGAGACGGTGCTGGGTTGCCCACACCAGGCTGTGCTCCCTGCCAGCCCCAGGGGGCTGTGCCGCTGTGCTCAGCACCACCGCGTTAGCGTCTTGTCTGTGACTGTCGTCTTGGTCAGCTCGAGTTGCCGTGCGTTGCTGGGGTCCTGGAGGCCCGAGTCCAGGACTGGGTGCCGGTAGAGGGGTCACCAGGGGACGGGAGGGGGAACTTGAGGGAGGGATCCTTTTCTTCCTCTTCTTTTTTTTAAGGAAAGGTGCAGGCAGGAATACAGGTGAGCAGGCAGACAGGCAAGAAGAGAGGAGAAGAAACATTTAATTTTATTTCCATGTCAGTTTTTCACACTGGTTGTCTTCCCCCTGGACCTGGGACTCGACCCCAGGGGTTTGTGGCCTGCGTCCTTCAGAGGCGACTGACCTAACTGCTGCTCCACCAGGACGCGCCCCTCTTCCTCTTCCTGTAACCCCACCACCATTCATGACCACACTGACTCCAGTCACCCCCAAAAGTCCATCCAAACACAGTCACACTGGGGGCCAGGGCTTCAACAGACCCATTTGGGGGTCACTGTTTAGCCCCCCGCTACTATCGAGAGTAAGTTTCTCAATGCTGACACCAGGGTTTTGTGTCAGTGACACAGTTTCCTCCTGGCAGCCCTGGGAGCAGGCGCCCCGGGGGCGCTGACTGGTGTCTAATCTGATCACGACATGGTGTCCGGCCTATCTGCCTGGCTTGCTCTGGGGGTGACTGACCGCTTGACTGGGGAGCAAGTGTCACCCACGTGGGAGACGTGTGTACGCACACTGGGGCCCCCGCAAAGCAGCGCAGCCTCTCCAACCGTCCTCCTGCCCCCGGCTGCCACAGAAGCCGCACTTTCTGGAAGGTGTGTAAATGGAATCACACCGGATATGCTCTTCTTGTCTAGTTTCTTTCACTTAACATTAAAAAAAAACAAAAAATCATTAACGAAAATGTCAAACATAAAACACTAGAGAGAAGGGGACAGGGACACCTGGCCGTCACTAGCATCGGCAGTTACTTGGATCCACACTACCCCATCTTGGGGATTGTTATTCCGTCCTGCCTGCTTTCACTGTGATAAAGCCCACATAAAAGAAGATGTGGCCTTTGACTCCAAGCTGAGCGAAGGGCAGTACTCAGTTCACGCATGCTCTCATGCAAACTCTGTTGAACTTTCCGACATTTTCACTGCCCCCCAAGAAACCCCGTACCCATGAGGAGGTCTCGCCCAGGTCCCTCTCCCCAGCCTGCTCACCCTGACCCCCGGCACTCACGACACTGCTTCTGTCTCTATGTATCTGCCAGTGCTGGATGCGTCAGAGATGCAGTTGTAGGATGAGTCCTTTTGTGTTGACTTCTCTCACTGAGCATGTCTTCAAGACTCTTCCACGCAGCGTACATCAGCTCTGTTCCTTTTTTTTTTAAAAGGAAAGGTGCAAGCAGGAAGAGAAAGGAGGAAGGTGCATCCTTATTTTATTTGTATGTAGTCGTTCACACTGGTTGTTCCCCCCAACCCGGGACTGGAACCCAGGGGTAGGTGACTTGCTCTTTCTGAGGAGACCGGCTCAACCACTGCTCCACCAGGGGGCACCAGCGCCATTCCTTTTGACAGTGGAGGATTGGTCTGGGTATGGATAGGTGGCATTTAGTGTGTCCCCTCACCCATGGGTGGATGTTGGCTTGTTTCAGCCTCTGATAATTGTGGCTAATGCTGCGATCACTTGTGTGCAAGTTTGTGTTTGAACAGCTGTTTTCAGGTCTTGTCTGCCCAGCTGTGGAGTGATGGGGTCAGTGTTCTACGGCGCATACTTTGGAGCCTCCGAACTATTTCCCCAGCAGCCTACAGCCTCACATCCCACTGGCAAGGGTAAGGTCCCACTTCCTCTACATCCTCGCCAGCATCTGTTGCTTTCTGTTTGTTTTGCTTTATGGCTGACCTAGTGGGTGTGAGGTGGTGTCTCCTTATGGCTTTGACTTGCATTTCCCTGGTGATGTTGAACATTTTTCATGTCTTATTGGCCATCTGCATATCTCTCTTGGAGCAGCGAATGTCTGTGTGGATCTTTTGCTCATTTTTGGTTCATTTTTCAATGTGGTTATTTGTCTTTTTGTTCTTGAGTTGTATGAATGCTTTATCTACTCCAGAGACGAGACGCTTACCAGATGCATGATGGGTGAGTATTGTCTCCCCCTCTCTGGGCTGTCTTTTCACATTCCTGGTGATGTCCTTTGACAGAGAAGTTAAACAGTTGATGACAGTTATCTATTTCTTCCTTTTGTTTCTTGTGTTTTTGGTGTCAGAGCTAAGAAACTGTTGCTCATGCCCAGGTCATCAAGACTTGTTTCTAGGCGTTCTTCTAAGAGTTTTATGATTTCACTGTTAAAGTTAGGTTTTTAATGTATTTTTAGTTACATTTTGTATATGGTGTGAGTTAGGGGCCCACTTTCACTTTCTTGCATGAGGCTGCTCAGCTGTCCCAGGCCCATTTGTTAAGAGACCATCCTGGCCCCTGTCAGAGGTCAACTGGCCACCGATGTGTGGGTTGGGTTTGGCTTTTGAGTCTTACTGACCAGGATAGCTCTCTTTGTGTCATTATCAACTGGTTGATCATTGAGCTTTGTAGTAAGTTTTCAAATCAGAAAATGTGAATCGAGTTCTCCCTTTCCAGTCTCCTTTGGGATTATTTTGGCTGCTTGGGGCCCCCGGGCCATTCCATGTGGATTTTAGAATTCACGTTCTATTTCTGCAAAGAAAGTTGGTTGGAATTTTGATAGGAATTGCTCTGAGTCTTTAGATCAGGTCAGGAATGCGTGGCATCTCAACATCAGTGAGTCTCCAGTTCGTGAACACAGGTGTCTTCCCACTGATGCAGGTCTCCGTGTGGCTCTTTCAGAGATGCCGCACGGATTTCAGAGGGCCGGTTTGTGTTCCTTGGCTGACTTTGCTCTCAAGCATTTGATTCTTTTTGATACTAATATCTATGGGATTGTTTTCTTAATTTTTTTGGATTGTTTATTGGTAGTGGTTAGAGGAGCACCTGATTTTTGTGCGTTGATCTTGTCTCCTGGAACTTTGCGGAACTTGTATATCAGCTTTAACAATTTTCTTGTGTGAATTCTTGAGGATTTTCCCCATAGATGATCACAGGGTCTGTGAATGGTTTTACTTTGTATTATTTCGTTTTGAGATTCACCTGTGATGTTGTCTGTATCAATATTTTATTTCTTTATATGGCAAGCAATATTCCATTAAAAGGTTTGCTATAATTTGTCTACCTCCCCATCTGTTAAGGTTATTGTAAATAAAGTAGATTTATCATACAAATCTTTGTGTGGGCATAAACTTTATTTCTCTGGGTGAAGACTGGTCATATGTCAATTTCTAACTTTTTATTTTTTAAAGGAAATGCACAGGAAGGAACAAAGGTGAGCAGGCAGGCCTCCTCTCTCTAGAGGAGGAAGAAGCATTTTATTCATTTATTTTGATATAATTGTACATCTTGGTTGTTGTCCCGCCCAGGGACACAAACCTGGGTCCTTGAGATGCATGTGGACTGTGCTTTAGTCGGAGACAGTTGACCTAACCACTACTCCAGCACCTATAATCCATTTTGAATTAAAATTTGAATAATGCGAAGTATGGATCAAAGTTCTTTTTTTTTTAAACGTGGATATCCAACTGTCCTGATGCCATTTGGTGAAAAGACAATCTTTCTCCATGAAATTGCTTTTGTATCTTTGTCTAAACTTAGTGTCCGTGTGTGTGTGCCTCTATTTCTGGACTCTGTTCTCTAGCACTGATCTATTGTCAATACTCATGCCAAGACCACACTGCCTTTGCTCACTGTGGTTCAATAATCCATTCTCAGATTCGGTGCTGTGAGGTTGCTGTCTTGGCTCTCCTAGGTCCTTTGCCTTGCATGGAAATTTAACTAATGGCTTGTCACCTTCTAAAACCAAACCAAACCAAGCCTGGCACAAACATGCCCCGATCTAACATGGGTGGCACTTCTCACAGTTTGTGTTCTTGTCTCTCCTGCAGGCTGGGAGCTCCTGCTTCTCCTTACACAGCCCCTCCACCACTGTGTCCACCCTCCACACCTGCCCATGCATGCAGGGACACAGGACTCTGCCTCCCCTACTGAGTGTCTTGGGGTGGGAGTTGTCCTTTTTCCACTTCAGTCCACAAAGACCAGTGGGGTGGGAACATGTGAGAATTTTTCGTCAGGTTACAACCAGCCACAGCGAGACTAAAAGGAAAGACAGACTGAAGCAGCTCACAAGCAGCGTTTATTGAGGGTGCGCTCCCGGTCTCAAGATGGAGGCCAGTGAAGTCGCGCCGCCCGGGAAGAAGGGGTGCATTTTTATGGGGTTTTCAGGGGTTAGGAGATGGGGAGACACTGAACGGCTCATTGTCTTGTGCTCGCTGGAGCGGGAAGAGACACGGAAATGTTCATTGTCTAGCTGGCTGGTGTGTCAGGTCTAGTTCCTGGAATCAGCCGCCGTTGGAAAATCCCTTGGCTGTTTCAAGTCTTCTCTCTTGGGGTTTCAAGCTCCCCTAGAGACCTGTGCCTGACCTTACACTTTTCTTAAGACGTTGGTCATATTTCTAAATAACTCTTATAATGTGGACTAAAATAAAGATGCTAGTGGGGATTTCCATCTACCTGCCTACCTATCCAGACATTCATCCACCATCCATCTATCCATCCATCCATCTGCCATCCATCCACCCATTCAGCAATCCACCCACTCATCTACCCATCCATCCATCCACCATTCATCCATCCATCCATCCACCCATCCATCTACCTACCCATCCATTCACATTCCATCCATCTGTGCATTCAACCAAACGTGCATCCATCTATGCATTCCACCATCCTTCACCGATCTATCCATGCCTCCCTATCCATCCACTAATCCACCCATCCATCCTCTTATCCTCCCACCCATCACCTTCCATCTTCTACCCATCTTCTCACTCATCCTTTCCTGATCTCCCACTCCGCTGGACACCGGGTAAGAAATGCTTTCAACATGGTGCCTTTCCAGTTTCTCTTTCTGTCACTAAGGGGGTTGAATTAACTGATTTCCTGGGCCCTGAGTCCTATAGTCCTTTTTGACTCCAAGGTTGGACAATAGAAACCTGAGGCTAATAGGGTCACATCATTTCCACCAGAAGGGCGAAGAGATGGGCCAAGTCAGAGAGAGGGCTCCATGTCACTTATACTGGGACAAACACAGATTGCCACTTGATCTTGTGTAGTGCAGGTCCCAGAAGCTGAGGTCCTCTTATAGGGCAGGTGCAGGGGACAACATGAGATGGCCTCTGTCAACTGTAGGTGGTATTACTAAGAACCCAAGGGTGTTTTTCCCTGCTGCATCTAGCGGGAGCCGCCTGCTGACCTCTGCAGTCACAGTTCCCTGAGCACAGAAGACTGAGACAAACTGTGGGGGCCACTCAGGGCCTGAGGGCAGAGCAGCGGCCCCACAAAGCCTCTGGGTTTCTTACCAAGTCGGGGTCCAGTCCCGAGGTGTGTGACCCTGAGCTGACATCATGGCAGGCCCCGGGAGCCTCTGTCAAAGCCTTTCTCTCCCCTTCTCCTGTGTGCCTCTGGCCAGGATGGGCCAGAGCAGGGCTGACTCCTGGGAAATGGCCTCTGGGGTGGAGGGAAGGTAGGGTCAGGGACCCTTCCAGTCTGCCCGGGGCCCCTCCGCCGCCATTCTGGGGTGTGCCCCATCCCCCCAGCAGCCTGGGCCCAGTGGTCGGGTTTGGAGTAAATAGTGGAGGTTTTTATCTTTTCCACAGTGTTCTGTTGCTCTGTGGCCTCTGCCCACTGAACCGGCCGTTGCCTCAGGGGGGGCAGACACAGCTAAGGACAAAGAAATCGATTGACTTTCTGGATGAATTTAAAAGAACTCACAGCAGAGGCAAAAAGAGTCTGAAAGCTTAGAGGATTTCTTCTGCAAGAAGCAGGGCTTTTGAGAAAGAAAGGGGTTTTGAAAGAGAACACTGATTATTGGCATGAGCCCTGGGGTGGGGGCCGCTGCCCACTGAGATGTCCCCTGCAGAGATCACATCCACGTGCGTCCTCTGTTCGGTGTCCCCAGAACCCAGTTGGGGCTCAGCCCCCAGAGACCTGTGCCATCAGGGGAGTGGTGGGGGCTGGCGGGGTTACTGTGTTGCCAATCCCTGGGGGACCCCAGACTTGAGGGCCAGGCCTGGACTAAGCCTGAGGAGACCCTGACTGGCGGGTCACGCTGGCTCTGGGGCAGGCTCAGCCATCCCCCTTTCCCCTTGTGGTCCAGGCCCCCCTCTAAGGGCCACCCGCTAACTAGACTCGTGAGGGTGTGACCAGCCTGAGGTTCCTAGTCTGATGGGCTGTTAAGGTCCAGTGAGGGGCTGGGGGCAGCACAGAGTCAGGGTGCCCCTGCTGGCCCCAAGGTGTGCCTGAACCCCTTGTTTCTGGCATGTCCCATCTCTCTCACTCTCCTGGGACCCCATCCCAAGCTGCAAGGGGCAGCGTCTGAGCTGGATGGCAGCCAGGCCTCCGACTGCCCACCCTGGAGGGCCTGAGACTCCAACACAGGGCACCCATGTGTCCCCACATCCCTGTGTCTGGGAGCGCTCCGGGAGCGCCCCGCTCCAGCCCAGCCCTTGCTAGTTTGGGCTAAATTCATCCCAAAAGAGTCATTGGATATTGAGTTCTATGGCTTCTGGGCAGCCTGACAGTGGTGGAGGAGAGGGATGGGGTGTGCTGAGCACCCTCTGTGAAAAAGGAGTCCCCCATTACAGGGTTGTCGCAGGAATTCCTCCGCTGCCTGGCTTACAAAGGTCAGCTGTAGTCCTGGGGTTCACTGCCCCACAGCTGCAGGGCCTGGGGCGCGGGGGGCTGGGTCCAGCTGGGACCTCTGTGAGCCAAGCCCTCCCACGGCTGGAGGGGCCGCCTTCATGGTGGGCTCTCCAAGTGGCCTGGCCACAGAATACAGTGCTTGGGGTCCAGAGTGTGTCCCCAAGAGAAAGCAGGTGGCGATCCTACTGTCAGAAGTCATGTGGGGCCATCCAGGCACAGGCTGGGAGGGCGCTGCTCCGGGGCAGGGGCAGGGGCGAGGGAGATTCCTGGAGGCCTCTGGGCGGGTCGGGGACTGGCCGGTGGGCTCTTCAGAGCCGCCATCTGTGCCTGGCCAGCTGAGACATAAAGGACATGAAACCTGAGAATGGAGGACGGGGCGGCCTTTCTGACAGGAAGCCCTTTTCTTTCATGTTTGCTTTCCCTGTAAACCGAACCCCTTGCCTGCTGCACATTCCGGGAGGCTGGGCGCTGCCGGGAATGATGAGAGCCCGGAAGCAGTTGACAGCAAAGTCACTAAATGTCACTGTGAGGGGGTGTTACCAGCATGTCCTTATATTTGCTCTAGGCTGTCTCCCACCATCCTGGTCTGCAGGGACGCTGTCACACCCTGAGGTGGAGAGGGAGGGGCTGAACCTGTTGCCTGGGCCTCACCACCTCTCTCTTGGGGGCCTGTCATGGGTATGAAAGATCTGGACCTCAGGCGGGGTCCCTTGCCCCTGGAGCACGTGCACAGCTGGCAAAGTCCTGCTGGCGGGTCTGCACGTGCCGGGGACTGTGGGGCACAGGAGTGGCTTCCAGGGCAGGGCGCCTAGGAAGAGTGGGGTGCAAAGCCTGGGGTATCTGATCAAGACCCCACCTCAGCCACCTTGGGGCATAGGGTTCCCTGTCACACAGCACACCTGCCCTTCCTCCCCAGCTGTCACAGCCCTGAGAAGGCCAGGTCATCACTCTGCAACAGGCCAGGGAGAGGTTACACTGGAGACACAGGCTGAAGGTGAGGGGCCAGAGCTACTGAACCCTAAGTTAACAAGTTTGGACCACAGGCTCTGTGCGTGGGTGAGGGGTCGTCCCTCACTGCTCCCCAAGTTATCAAGTTCGGGTCTGATGATTTAACTGGATTCACAAAGTTGATGAAAAAATCGGGATATAAATAAATATTCCTGGAGATATTCCACCCCCTGCAGGCATGAACTTTGAATAATTGGAGAGAATTATGCTGAGGACTAATCAAAACTTTTTTTCTTTTGCTAATTACCTCTGGTTCATCAGTGTCAGAGTCTAATCAACTCCAGACACCTTAATTGGCCCTCGGGAAATGTTAGGAATGGAGGGCTTTGGTGTCATACTGAAGGGGGCCCAGAGCTGGGAGTGGGGGTCCAGGGTCAGAATCACCCTGGTCTGGGGGGTGGGGGATGTGGCTGCACCTCTGAGGGAAATGGGTGATGCTTTCCGCCCCTCCTCACCATGCACCTGGGGTTTGTCCAAGAGTCTGGCAGGCCCGGGGCGCCGGGAGAGGCCCGGGGATCTGGCAGCTCAGAGCCTGGAGGGTGTTCTGTGTCTCCAGGTGGAGGAGGCTTTCTCCCCCTCCAGAAGGAAAGCCTTTGCATTGGATGAGACTTTCCTCCAGCAGAGCTGACCCAGAGTGGGGAGAAAAGCCCCCTCCCAGGGGCCAGCGGCCAGCTACCAGCCTGCAGAGAGGGTCTTCCAGGAGCCTTGGCAGCCGCCTCTGGCCTCTGCCCCCTGACTGTGACCCCTCCCCACTGTCTCTGCTCCCCCCAGCTCCTTCCCTGCAACACCCACCCCCAGGACAGGACAGCCCCTGCCCAATTTCAGAGGAATCCTCCTGCCTTGGCAAAGCTGGCAAAGGGCTCCACCCAGGTCCTGGCCGGGTCAGAGGGTAGTTCTGGCCTGTCCTCAGGAGCACCTAGGAGGCTGGTTCTATCCCTCTTCCCCAGAGTCGCTGGGGTCTCAGGGAAATTGTGAGTCAGGCCCCACTGCCCCCCAGCCCACTGAGTCCTCTTCTCTGCAGCGAGAACCTGCCCTGGGCTGGGTCCTGCCGGAGCTCCTGCACCTGGTAACCCTCCTGTGTGGCAAGATCACCCCCCCATCAAAGAGACACAGAGGCCAGTTGGGGTTTCTCCTTTCCCTTTCTCCACCAAACTTCCCAAAAAGGGATGGAGAGGGGCCAGAACTTGCGGGGGAGGGTTTTTAAGGGAAAGTGCCCCTCAGCTACAGCCCTCACAGATGGTGGGGAGCAGGGATGTGTGGGCAATGCACTGAGGAGGGGTCCCAGAAAGGCAGATAGAGAGGGACATGGAGGTGGGGAGCCATGTGTGGAAGGACACTGGTCCATGGGGTCCAGGAGAGCAGGGGTGCCAGGTGGGGTGCTGCGGGTACAGGGAGGGGGTCCCAGAGATTGAGGGTGCCGGGAGGTGGGGTCCCAGAGAGTGGCGGTGCTGGGAGGGGGTCCAGAGAGTGGGGGTGCTGCGGGTGCTGGGAAGCGGGTCCCAGAGAACAGGGGTGCCAGGAGGGGTCCAGGAAAGCGGGGATGCTGGGAGGGGGACCAGAGAGTGGGGGTGCTGCAGGTGCTGGGAGGAGGTCTCAGAGAGCAGGGGTGCTAGGAGGGGTGTGTCCAACAAATGGGACCCTTGCAAGTCTGTCTCTCTGTGCCTGTCTGTCTCTAGCTGTCCCCCTTCCTGTCTTTCTATCTCGCCCGTGTTCCACTGGTGGCAGATGGGGGCTAAGCTGGGCTGCAAGGCCTGGTGGGCACAGAGCAGGCACCTTGTAGAGGTTGGGTAAGTTTGTGCTGTGGGAAGGTCCCCTGAGGTCCCCTGAGGTCTCTCCAGGTCCAGAAGGTGTGCACACCAGCTCCAATCCCTGGGCTCTGGCCCCCTTGGTCCCTCTTGCCACCCTGCATCCTCAGTCAGGCTTGGAAGTTACTGATTTCCTTTCCAGGACAAAGACAGCCAGGGGTCCAAGTGCTGACAGGGAACTTGAGATTTCTGGTCCTGTCCCCACACAGTCGGGGTGAGCACCCATATGACACAGAGGGTCCCTGATGGAACCCTGCAGTTCCACGGCAGCTGTGGGTGCCTGGGCCCCTATGCCAGGCACTCCAGCCAGCAGTTGTGAGGTGGGGGACTGTCCCTGTCACAAGCTGCTGAGGGTTCAAACCCAGCCTGGGCCCCGGCTTCCTAAGGAATGGAGTCAGCCAGCCTCCCTCCTCCTTGGAGGATCCCAGTGTTGTTCCTCCCCCTCCCCCCACCACCCCAGAGGCAGAGGCCTGTGTTCCTGCCTTTGGCTGATGCTGGCTTGCTGTGTGACCAGGAGGAGAGCTGTCCCCTCTCTGGTCCTTGGTTTCTCTTCTCTCACCTTGATTGGGTTCCATGGACCCCAAGGACCTTTCAGGGACGGGAGAGGGTGTGTATGACTGGGGAACCTTGGTTCCCCCATGGGCGCTTAGCCCCTCAACCTCCGTCGGATCATGCACCCTGGCTTCGTCACAGACTGCCCCTACGCCCACCTCTCTACCCGCTTTGTCGGATGCATAACCGTGTTCACCTGCACACGGGGGCCTCTAGGGCCTCTCCAGCAGAACGGGAGGTACTCCCAGGACACATTTCCATCTCCACGCTCCCCTTATTACATTGTGGGCTGTTTTGGGGCTTCTGGAATGAGCGTGCATTTTCCCAGTTTGTTTTTTTAATAAAAACCATCATTTATGATTATTTTTCTTTCCTACTCTCAGCTCCTCATTTGACTTCTTGTAAAGGTGCCCTGGCCCCTCTTGCAGATGGGGTGTGTGCACAGCCTTCTGGGCAGCGATTTGCTCCGGGATGGCAGCACCCCCACCCCGCTGCTCAGCCCAGTCCAGCTGCCTCAATGTGTGGCGAGACTTTCTAGTCTCTCCCGAGGGGTCCCGTGTGGTCCCAGAGGACAGAGGCTGCCTGCAGGCTCCGGCCAGCCCACAAGACCAGCAGCCCTTCCCTCTCTGAGCTCAGCTTCCATCTCTCATAGGCTTACACTTAGGGATGGGGTCACTCATTCATTCACAGATACGATTTGAGGATGTGCTGTGTGCCAGGAGCAGCCACACCCTGTTCCAGGGGAGGGACCAGCTGTCACTTTCTACATCACAGGCCCCAACCCCGCCCCTGCTCACAGAATGGAGCCCTGGGCTTCCCCAGGATTTTGCTGTGTGACTTTGGGCAAGTCACTGATGTTCTCTGAGCCTCCGTCATTTTCCTTCTCTGGGTTCCCCCACTCTTGGTGGGTGTTGCCCCTTTCCCAGGGATCCTGCTTCCCACAGCTGCAGTGCCTGGAGGGAGAGCCCCTGTGCCCCTCTCACCCTGCCCTGCCCTCACTGGTCCCCATCCACTGGCGATCCTGAAGAGGAGACCCTGCTGGGTCTTCTGGGTGAAAGGCAGCCAAGCCCAGGCACCACTGCAGGGTTCTGGCCCAAGGGTAGCCCGGAGTCAAGGGATGGGTTCCCCTCACAGCCTGGCTCCTCTCTTCTCAGTGGTAGGAGAGCTCATGAATATTCATAGTGCTATATGAATATTCACGGTGGCACTCCTCCATCCCCTTGTCCTTGGGCACCCCCAAGGCTTTCAAACTTCTGCACCCTCTCCTCTCCCCTCTTCTCCAGTGACTCCTGCTTGCGGTGGCCTTATTTCCATTTGGGTGCTCCCCTAACTGACCCTTGGGAGCTCCTCTGTCCCTTTCCCTGGGGAGGGGGAAAGATCCCCAACTGCGCACTGTTTTGCCAGACAAAGCAGGAGTCTTGGCTTCGTCGGGTTGTGGTGGCGCCGCAGGAGAAACTGCAGGATACAGCGACCTGGGAGTGTGGAGAGGAGGCGGGTGGGGCAGGGTGGCCGAGGTGCTGGGCTCCATGATCTCCTGGCAAAGTCACCTTGGGCAGGTCACTCGGCTCCGAGCCATGTGCACTTCGTGTGTGCCCACCTGCCTCCTGTGTCCTGGCTCAGCACCCTTGCCCAGCACTGAAGGCATTTGTCCATTTATCCAGAGAGGCCCTAGTCTGGGGAGCAGTGACAACCACAGCGCCCGAGGGAGGTCACCCCTGTGTTGCCTCTCCCAGTTCAGCCCAAACCCTGCACAACGGCGACACCCTCAGCTGGGTCCACTGGCATCTACATCTGTCCCTGGACACCTCTGCTAATATGGAACCCCACTTCCCTGCATGCCCTCTGCCCCCTCATCTGATGCTCGCTAATCTGCCAGCTGTGGGTCTTCCCGGTCCCTGCCCCTTTTAGGGTTACAGCCCCATCTCCCACTGGGCAGACCCTCCTTTGGGGTAGGGGGCTAGCCCTGAGCCTCTAGGCCTGTCCAGGTCTCCAGCAGGAGAGATGGGTTGGCTGGAGTGGTCAGAGGGCAGACCCTGCCAGCACCTCCTGGAGAGTTCCGAGACACTGGCTCCCTGGACATGTTCTCCTGTCATTGCCCCCAGCTGAGTGTTGCTCCCTACTGGGAGCTCTTCGGTCCCTTTGCTGGTGGAGGAGGACAGAAGTCCCTTGCGCTGTGGGTCTCACTCAGGCTGACCTGCCTGAGCTCGGTAGCCGAGACCCAGCCTGCTCTGTGCTGTGAGCCCAAATTGTTCAACCCTATGTTCCTATGGGACCTGCACAGCCATCGCCAACATCTGTGGGGACACGATGGAGGAATACCTAATGAGGACTCGGTGTGGCCCCGCCACCGAGCACGGCTGGGACAGATGGTCCATCATTACCCATTTTTATTAATTACTGGCTCCGCATGCTGCCATTGGCTCCCAAGCCCCAGGCTGTCAGCCCTCCGCGGTCCCAACTGCTCTGGAAGGAAGAGGCGGCCCTTCATTTAGCCCAACGTGTCTTTCCTCCTGTCTTCTTGGAGGCTACAGACAGCTCTGGCTCAGTGCAGTCCCTGGGGAACCAGCCAGGCCAGCGTGCAGCTGCTGCTGTTCCAAGGAGACAGGGTAGTGGGGCTGGAGTGGGGAGTGGCCCCCCAGGACCCCAGCCCGACGTGGGCAGGGAGCAGGATACTGGAGGCCTGGGCACCCAGCGCAGGAGGGAGCCCCCTTCATGGTCTCCCTTGCTGGCCCCCGGCCTGCAGGCACCCCCATGTCTTCCTTCTCCATATCAGACTCAGACCTCAGGATGCAGCAGTGAGTTCATGGGGGTCCACGCTGAGGTATTCAGCCTCCTCAGACCCTCCAGCCCCCGGGGCCCGAGGCTCCGGGGTCCCACAGACCCGGGTCCCAAGCCTAGCACTATGCCCGATGTAGAGATGCTGGGTGGACCCCTCTTGTCGCGGCCCTTCACATTTCCATCTGCAAAATGAGGTACCTGCATCCCCACCCAGGGCCCAAGTGGCTCACGTGAGCTGCTGGTGTCTGGTCCAGGACGGGGTGCTGCTGCTCCCTGGGGGCTTTCGACAAGTCCTTGACTAACTGCGGCTCTGTGAGGGTTGGTGGTGTCCTGTCGGACCTCAGCAAGAAGGGCTAGGAGGTGCCTGGGGTGACAGGGACTTCCGGCGTCAGACAGGTCCTGGTGGGGGCTCTGACTTGGGGCACCGGGGGCTGGGCTAGACCGACCTCTCTGGGCTGCAGTGTGGCCTGTGAGCTGGGAGATAATAGCCCACAAAGCACAAGATCTCTGCTCAATAAAAGGCGCTCGGAGGCTTTTTATATCTGGCTCTGTCATGCTGGCAGTCTGTCGTGAAGCTGGGTTCCTGCCCTCTGCAGTCCATCATGGCCGGTCCTGCCTGCTGTCCACAGAGCCCAGGCACTGAGAGCAGCAGGGATGGTGCAGGCTGTGTGGTGCGGGGTGGGGGGCCTGGGGGTGGCAGAGGCCCAAGAGGCACCGAGGGTGGAGGAGGGACCTCGTGGAAGGGCGGGCAGGCACAGACCAAGCGACACAGGAGGCCTCAGACGGAGCTCCCTATGGGCTGGCCTGACATGGTACAGAGGAGCAGACCTGTGGGGCCACCCTGTCTGGGGCAGGAAGGGCCTGGTGGGACATGGTGGGGTGCATAAAGCCAGCAGGCTTGTTGTGTGAGGGTGAGCTACCTGGCATTGGAAGAAGCCAAGTGCATCTGATGCCCTGTCGGGGAGGCCGGGGTGTGAGGGGAAGCAGCATGAGGGGGTTCCTTTTATGGAAGTAATTGGGGCATTCTGTGTTCTGGAAGGAAGCCCTGGAGATGACCCCCGGACCCCTCCCCCTCATTGGTCATCTGCCTCCCACACAACTTGGTTTTCACTGAGGCCCAGGGGCTGGATGGCCGAAGGTTAGGTGGTGGGCTGGCTGCATGCACAGCCCGTGGGAAGGGGCTTCTCCAGAGTGGGCTCCTGGGGGAAATGAGGTTTGCAGCTGAAGCGTTGCTCCCACCCCAAAGCCAGAGCCCCATCCAAGGACATCAACTCACCCCCTCCCATCTCTACCCCAACCCCTGCTGGAGCCCCGCCCCCAGGCGGGAGCCTGGCAGGAGGTACAGGGCACCCTGCCCCCAGCCCCTGCACAGGCTGGACCCTCCCCTCAGTGGGGGCAGTGTGGGGTGCTTATTACTGCTCCTCTAACTGCCAGGAGAAGCCCAGTCAGGGAGAAGTGGGGCTCTGGTCCCCTCTCCAGGGGAAGCCTGGGCACTGGCTCCTGCAGCCACACCTCCATGGGGTGGGGTCCAGGGGTCCTTCGGAGAGGTAAAAGATGGCACAGGTCCTTTGGGGGATGGGCCCTTCCCTGCCAGAGTCCACCTCCCCAAGTCCTGTCTGACCGCCAGCCCTGGGCTCCCAGTCTCAGACATGTACGGAGCACAAAAGGGTGAGCAAGCCAGCGGCCACAGTGGGCAGGTGGGTATGGGCAGGAGCCAGCAGGGCCTGGAGGTGAGAGTGAGCTCACACAGGGAAGAGCGTATGGAAGGTGGGAGGAAGGAGCATAGCATTAAATGCACCCAGGGGTGTGGTCTCAGAGACCCATGGGAGGCCCTACTTAAGAGAGCAGGGAGAAGGTCAAAGCGGGTGTCCCAAGGTCTGGGGCAGGACTTTCCCTTATAACTTGATTCTCTTTTCTCAGCAGCAGAAATCTTCCCCAAACGACAATACCCCAAATGCCAGCCCCTCCATGAAACTACCCTGTCTGCCTAGGACAGAGTTGGTGTTTGCCATGCTAGCTTGCAGGTGCCTGGGCTGTGGAGGTGGAATAACTGGTGGCACCTGTCATCTCCATGTCCCCATTAGGGAATGGGACTGACGAGCTGGGTCAGGGCTGCTGAAGTATCTGGAAGGGCTATGATGGCTGAAGTGTGTTCCCCACAAAGATACTGGAATCCCAATGCTCAGTATCTTAGAATACGACCTCATTTGGAAAGAGGGCCTTGGCAGAGGGGGGTCATGAGGGTGAGCCCTAGTTGGTGGGACTATGTCCTTGTACAGGGGAAAATGTGGACACAGGGACTGGCACAGGGGGAAGATCACATGGAGACAGAGTAGACCGTGTGACTGATGGTGCATCTATCGGACCCCAGGGGCCCAGCAAACGCCCCGAGCTAGAGGAGGCAGCAAGGACTGCCTCTGAGAGCGGCTGAGTGCTCTGATTTCCGCCTTCCGACCTCCTGATCTGCAACACAGCGCATTTCTGTTGTTTGAAGTCTTCTGGTTTGTCGAGCAGCCCCAGGGCCCTCACACTGGACCATCCCCGGGGCACAGAGATAGGATCCCTCGTGTGCATGTACGAGTGATGTATGTGTTCCTGCAGGTCTGCCCCACACACGCTGGGGCTGTCCCCGCCCGCCGGCCTCCTGGAGCAGCAGGCCCCTGTGCCGGCAGCAAAGGGTCACCCTGGGAGGACGCTGGGCATCAGGATGGCTCCTCCTGGGCAGCAGGGTGCTATCTGAGGCGTCTTTGTGGAAGGGCATGCCTGTGCTTGGTTCCCAGCGCCAACTGGGACAAAGGAGACAATGGTGACCAGCCCTGACGCCCGAGGGTCAGGGAAAGGTTAACGAGAGGAATGCACATGCATCCATAACTACGTTGGCCTCCGGCAGCCACCTCCATCTCAGAGCCTCTGGAAAGAGCCCCGTGGGGCAGAGGGAGAAAGTCTCCCACCCTGGACATCCTTCATCTTTCTTTCCAAGAAGAACATCCAGCTGGGCGTGCAGAAGACAGTCCATGTCTTTTTGTCTGCTGTCTTTTTTGACAAGGGGAACATTCAATGGAGAAGCATGATCTTTTCGACGGTGGTGCTGGGATGCCTGGACCTCCCTGTGCAGGAGAATGGAGCTGGATCCCTACCTCACACCCTCTCCAAATGAACTCACGGTGGATCGAAGACCTAGATGTAAGAGCTGACTCTATGGAACTCTTAGATGATATAGGAGTAATCTTCCCCTGAGGCAGACTTTTTACTGTGTCAGCCAGAGCACAAGCCACAAGAGAATCGAACTTCATCAAAATGAAAATCTTTTGTGCTGCAAATCATTCCAGCAAGGAAGTGAGAAAACAACCCACAGAAAGGGGGAAATATTTGCAAATTAGATATCTAATTAGGGACTTGTGCCTGGAAAATAAAAATCTCTCTTAAGACTTGATACCATGATAAATAGCTCAATTTTAAAATGGGCAAACGATCTGTGGAAAAGACATTGCTCCAAAGAAGATAGATGCATGACTAAGAGATACAGGGAACGGCGCTTCGCAGCATTAGCCACCAGAGAAATGCAATCGAGACTGCTTTAGCTCCAGGATGGGTGCCATCTCAAAGACAGCAGAACCAAGGTTGGTGAAAATGAAGAGAAATCAGCCCTTAAAGAGTGCTGGTGGGGATGTAAAACATGACAGCAATTTGCTAAATAGTTGGAGGGGGTTTCGAAAGGTAAAACACAGAGTCACCATCTGACCCAAGAATTCCACTCTTGTTTTATATTCTGTCAACACAAATATGTGTATATGACTGTCCTAGCTGCTATTCATAATGCCCATGTAGTAGAAATAACTCAAACATCCACTAATTGGTGCGCCCTTGTAGAGTATCGATTAGGTCCACCGCCATCTGCTGGCACTATTTGCATACATCCCAAGGACCAGGGTTCAAGAACTGGGTCTGGGGGGAACAACCAAGATGAACAACTAAATAAAATAAATTAAGCACTTACCTCCTCTCTCTTCCACGTGTCTGCCTCTGCTTATTTTCATTCCTGCCTGCACCTTTCCTTTAATAATAAAAAATGTCCTTGAACTGATGGAGGATGAAATGTGGTATATCCATACAAGGATACATTATTAGACAATGAAAAGGAGTGAAGTACTGACATGTGACTGCATAGAAGACTCTCAGAAATATCGTGCTAAGGGAATAGCACAGCCACCAGGATGGCGTGTACTATGAATCCATTGACGTGAATGATCCAGAATCGTCACCTCTGTGAGACAGAAAGTAGATTCTTGTGTGTTAGGGAGGGGAGTGATGGCGTGTGGACACAGGGCGTTTCCTTTGAGGGTGAAACTCTGTTCTGAAGTGGGATTTTGTTCATATTTGGAGACTCAGTGAAGCCGTGCTAAAAAATGTTAAGTGGTTGCACTTTCTGGGATATTTATATAAATCAGCAGCCTTGAGTTCAAGGTCTGGTCTGCTCCACTGGGTCCCCCCGCCCCAAGAAACAGGGCAGAAAGATCCGGCCCCCGATTGCTATCAGGATCCCATGAGATAATTAACAGGAAATCATTTTTATTTTAATTTTGTATTTATATTTATCACAAAAGGAAACATATGCACCTTGTAAAAGTTCAGATGGCAGACATGACACAGTGAACTGTCTCCTTTTCTGGGGTGACAGGATGCTCATTATCTGGATTGGGGTGGGGATTACACAGAGGTAAATTTTCATCAAAGTGCCTAGAACTGTAGCCTGGAGACCTGGGATGTCACTGTTTGTCAAAAAATCAGACCTTAAACCTTGTTTTTCTGTAAATCCTTCCCTTCTCCCTGCACCCAAATTTCCCAATGGAGGAAGTTCTCCTCCCACACACACAAGAAAAGAAAGTGTTACTTTGTGATGCCCTTTTTGTACAAGCAAGTGAAAAAAATTCTGCACACACACACCTCCACCCCTTGGCCCACCCCAGGAAAATGCATCTTGGAGTCAAACTCAGATGGGTGTGTTTCTGCGGATTGCGGTGGAGCGCGTGGAGGCGCCGTGATGTTCCGAGTCCTCCACCTGGTGGCAGTGATGCTGCGATCTCCTGCCATTACCCAGAAAGCTCAGACAGTGACCTTGTGCTCAGTGATATATCATTTTTCACATTTGTGAGCAATAGCTGGAGGACAGATTCCTAGAAGTAAATGCTGGGCCAAAGGGTATATGTATTTGGAATTCTGATTTTGTGTCAGAGTTTCCCAGACTGTCTGCTTTCCCAAACTGTTGTAACGCGGTGTCTCATTCAACTCAAATCTCTGCCCGTGAGATCTTAAATCTCTGTTGGAGTAAAAAATTGCCTCTTGGAGGAGTTTCCATTTGCATTTTTGTTATGCATGAGACTGGAAACTTTTTCAAATATTTACGTGTCCTCTTTATTTCATAACCTGTGACCATTTTGTCCCCTCTTCTGTATTTTTCTTATTGATTTGTAAGAGCTCTTTACATATGGAGAAACTGGCTCTTTGCTTGGGATATCAGTTGGTCATATTGTTTCTTTTGTGGCTTTGGGGTTTTAATGGTGTTTGTCATGGACACTGGAAGTCTGGAGCACAGGAAGACACTGTCACCATTTTTCTCTGGGTACCATTTGCTGAAGTTGGCAGGGAGTTCCTTCACATGAAGCCCAACCACTCCTGTCCCTCCTCCCCTTTCTATGTGCATCCTTAAGGGACAGACCTGCCTGGGTCAGTTACTCTCAAACAGAGCCCCCCACCTCAGAGGAGAGAGGGTCAACTGTAGACTTGGAGAGTCCTCATTTATTCACATGGCACACCCCCTCTATGCTGGTTGGACTCTGGGGTGAACTGACTGTCCTGCTGTCTGGACCTCACAGCCCTGTGGATGATGCAGCATGAGATCTCAGCCAGACAGTCCCAGGGTATCCAGGGCCCAGGTACAGAGGGGCCCCAGGGCTCGGTGACAGCCCCCAGAACCCCAGGCCCAGCTTGCTTCTCCCCAGAGAGTGCAGGTGGGTGTGAGAGGGTGACTGACTGGTTTTCATAACACTGACCCAGTAGTTGTGCAGCTGGAGTCCTGGTCTCCTGTGAAGGGGAAGAGGTGACTTGTACTCACTCTGGTGGCTGTGAGGACTGAGATGACGCAGTCGCACAGAGGAGGGAGTTGTGTATTGTATATTTCCAAGTGTGTGTGAGGGGTGTGCTTGTGAGATTTAGGTGTGGGCTGGGGTGTATTTGATTGGGGGGTGGGTGAACCAGGATACTGTACAGCAGCTACAATTTAAGCTGAACCTCCCAGGGGGCTCCTGAGGGACCACCTGGGTGGGACTGGAGCTTCATGTAGATAGGCAGTGCGTGGGTGTAATGTGTCCCTACAACAGAGCTGCGTTTGGGTACATGTGTCTGCGTGGGGGTGTTTGGGTGGAAATGAGCGTCTGAGGTGGGAGGGGAGGGAAGAGATCTTGCACACAACAGAGCCCCCAGGTAGGCAGGGCTCAGCTTGATTAAACCTGAGAGAGGAGACTTCCCTCCACCTCAGCACCCCAGGTCTGCTTGGAGGGGGGCGTCTTCCATCTCCAGCTCTAGGTGTTGTGCTGGCCTGGCTCTGCCACACTCAGAGAACATAAGGGCCTTTTCCAGCTCCTCAAGGCAGGCAGAGGCAGGAAAGGTCTAGGCGTGGGCAGGGGCACCCCTCTGCAGGAGTGCTCCTGCAGAGCCAGGTGGGAGACTTTCTGGCCTGAGCGGGTTGGAACAAAGGGGTCACTGCAGGCTCCAGAGGGGCGGTGGCGCAGCTGCATTAGGGCCATGGTCAAGGAGACCCAAGGCCAGCATTTGTACTCAAGGACGGGGTAGCCTGCAAGACAGTCCTTGACGGTCATCCTCTGGGTCCAGGAGTCCAGAGGAGAGGGCGAGGGCATCTCTTCACACTCGCCCCCACCAGGCCTCCGAGCCCTGCTCTGCCGGAACGAACTCAGAGTTTGGCTGAGGCGGGGAGGGGCGGGGAGCGTGGCTGGTAGGCGGCTGGCCTGGCGCCGCAGGATGGCGGGAGTTTATGGGCTGCGGAGTCGCGCTGGATCAGACCCCAAACGCGAACCCAGCGCGCCCATCCTTGGTGAGTACCGCCTGGGGCCCGCTGCCCGCCGCTTCAAGTGCCACTCCACGCCTGTCCTGGGCTCCCCGGTGAGGGCACCCAGGACACCCCCTCACCCTCCAGCATCCCCCGACCTTTGCCGCGCGCGCTCCTAGGCGCGTCGCCCGGTCCCACCACTTCTACCCGGTTCTCCCGAGCTGAGCAAAACCGCGGGACTGTGGCGCAGCCTACCGAGCAAGGTACGGAGGGTCGCCCTCCCCGCCGCTGGTGGTCCCCGATTGGCATCTCGGGAAGTCGCGCGCCGGCGTGGCCGTGCGGGGGCGCTCTTGAACCTGATTTGGAAATTTTACCCAACGCGAACGCCGCAGGCTAGGGCAGGGGCGGTGGGGAGTGGGAACCGCCGGGGAGGCGGTGGGGCCGTTCGGTGCTGGCTCGGGGCGACAAAGGAGCTTCAGATTTAGAGCCCAGTTTAGAGTCCGAGCGCAAGATTTCAGATCTTCGGGGACTCCGGAGGAAAACGAAGGGGAGTGGGGGATTGGTGGGAGGGAAATCCGCTAAACCGAACCTTCAGGGAATCCGAAAGAGGCTGGCTGGACCCACGCCCCCCAAACCCCAACCGAAAGAGGGGGGACGTGCTATGAGAGGGATAGTGGGGAATCAGCGGTCCTGGGGACCCGACTACTCTCTGCCCCCTCCCCCGCACGTGCCCCAGCGCTCTCCACCCCGATCGCGCGCCCCTGCAGGCTGTGGCTCGCACCCGCGGACACGCGCCTACTCAGGGTCTGACTTCGGGTCAACTTTCCCGCGGTTCCCCAGGTGTGTGTGCACAACGCTGTGCCCACACCCGCGTGCACATCTTTGCCCCAGACGCCCACCTCCCACCGACACCAAGTGCCGGACTCCTAGACCTGCGGGGGGCTTCTACCAAACCGCGGCCTGGGGCGGGAGCCGGGGGCGCGCAGGGCGGTCCGGAGTAGGGGGCGCGGCTGCCTGTCGGCTTCCCACGCCACCTCCACAGCTCACTCCGACTTCCTGTCCGTGTCACCCTCCGGACACCCCCGGTTGAACCGGCGCGGGGCGCCAACACCCGCCTCCCGCCCCTAGCCGGCAGCCCCCTGCGTCCCCGCCCCCTCCTCCGGCCCTCCCCGCCTCATCTCCTACAGGAAGCCCTCGGCGGTGCTCCGAAAGAATGTGCTACAACCTCGGCGCTGCTGCGACCGCCAGCACCGCGCCCGAACGGGAGCCAGAGTGGCCCGGCCCCTCGGCGTCGCTGGCGCCGGCGCTCCCCCGCCTGCCCGGCCAGCCCGGGTCTCGGAGCGCGCGGTCCCTGCTGCCGCCGCCCCGCGCTCGGCCCGCGCTTGACGCAGTGAGCGCCGCAGCCCGGCTCCCGCCGGCTCCGCTCCGCTCCCGGGCGCAGGCCGAGCCCAGCCCGGCGGGCTCCGGGAGGGGCGGGCACGGCGGGGGGGAGGAGATCTGTCTGGAGCCGGCGAGCCCCGAGGAGGAAGAGGAGGAGGAAGGAGGGGAAGCCGCCGCCGCCGCCGCCGCCGCGCTCGGGGGCCGGGGCGCGCGCGCTCAGCTCGCCGGCTATCGCCGCTCCGGTCCGGGGCCCGCACCCGGGTCCAGGTAGGAAGGGGCTTGTGGGGGAGGGGGTTGTGTGGGGGCTGGCGGGTAGTGCTGGGGTCCCCTCTTCCGCAGCTGCGGAGGCAGCGGGTCCCCATCCCTGGGGGAGGCGGGGAAGGTGCTCTGCGCGGCAGTGGGGGCGGGCGCGGGGTCCCAAGCGGCTTTCGCAGCCCTGGCCGCCCCAGCCCCCAGCCCTGCCCTGAGCGTCCGCGTCGGGGCCGAGTCCCCCGGCCTGTGGGATATCGGTTGGGGCGCTTTGGGTCCGAGGTTCCCCGACGCCCCTCACACCCACCCTGGTTGCAAGGCGGGCGCACCCGAAGTTAGCGGTCGCCGAACCCCAGCCGGACAAACTTCCCTCCTTGACGCTGTGGCCCGAAGGTTCGGGGATACGAACCCCTCAGGCTAGGAGGCGCCGCGGGGACCCCGAAACTTTCCTGAGCGCTCGGAAAGCGAAGGGCGGGCTGGATAGAGATGGGGGAGGGGTTGGTTTTGCTTTGGTGGTAACCGAGGCGCCCCAAGTTGACCTGGAGAGTACCCCCATATCTGGAACCCCATCTCATTGTCGAGGGCGGCCATGGAGTGGAAGATGGGTGCCTAACCTTCGTACAGCTAGCGTGGTGGTGCTAGCCACCGGAGCCTTCGGCAGGGGTGTGACGGGACCTGCACCCCCGGATCTGCCAGCTGCAGCCCAGCTTTCTGCAAGGATCAGACCTCCCGCTATTAATAGGCACCTGGGACCCGACCTCTCCCGCTGGGAAGCCGGAGGCTGGGTTTGGGAATGGGATGGGGCTGGACCCCAGACTTGGACCTGCCCCCATCCCCAGACCGAAGGGCCCTTCGGTGGCTCTTCCTTCCACTCCTCCCACGCTTTCCTCCCCCACTCTCCGGGTGTCGCCCCTGAAGTTTTTCTCTCCCCAAATTGCACATGTGGCTAGTGGCCACTCCCTCGTTAGGTGCCTGGGCCAGACCTCGGATTGAAGCACAGACCCAAACCGGTCCCTGGGGCCAGGTTGCCCCGAGATAAGTGATGGGAATTTCCTCCCACCACCGCCGGCAGCCCTCCCAACCTTCACTTATTAACAGCCGCCCCCCGACCCCATTCCATCGGAGGGGCCGAGGTGCCTGGGTGGGTCCACAGCCTAGCGGGTTGGTTGTGTGAGGCAGAGGGGACCTGTGAAACTCCCGAAAGGGTTTTGGGGTGTAGCTCCGGTTTCGTGTGCTGGGAGGAAGTTGTGTCCTAAGGCCCCTTCCAGCGTTGCCCTCAGGCACCCGGGTGCCGGTATTGTTTTACTTCCCCCTCCCGCCCACCCCAACACTCAAATTTGAGGATTTGGGAGACAGGGGTTTGGGGTCCAGGTCTGCAGAGCTCAGCTTCCAGCGGCTAGGGGGTCTTTGTGCCCAGGGCCAGCGCCGGACCCGCCCCGTCCCCTTAATCCGGACTCCTACGACCTCCAAGAGCTTTCTTGGGCTGGGCGACCGTCCCTTCTCTGGCTATGGGCCTGGGGGAGGGGGAGGGGGCGTGGAGCGCGACATTGGGTCCCTGACAGATGTCCTCCCGACAGCGTCGCCTTGTCTCTAACAGAATTAATGACTTACACGCTGGCGGCCAATCGGCGGGCTACGGGGGAGGGGCGACCCGCGGATTCCGGAATGAGGTCGCAGCTTGACTGAACCTCTGCTGGGGTAGGGGGGCAAAACTAAGACCCCAACTACTGCCTCCAGCCTCTAGGCCCCGTCTCCAAGCCTCTGTACTCAAGGATGCCCTTGGTGCCCACAGATCCTTCAGTTGCCTGGACTCTCCCAGGGAACCTGGGAGTCCCTCTAGGGACTGCAGAACTCTGACCCTGGAGACCCCTCACTTGCAGGGTTGTGGCAGTGAGGGTCAGGGCTTTGAGGCCTGGCACCTCTGTCTGCACACCACAGAAATGGGCTCATCGCTCTTCCGCCAGGGGAGCAGTGAGGAGGGCGTGATGTAACTCTGGACACAGGCCCCTCGCTCTGTCCCTGGCACACACAGACCAGCTCCATGCCAGTCTCGACCATCCAGAGCTGGAGCTGGCCTGGTCAGTGCATGCTTGGGGTCTAGCTGGGAAGGGGGAACCAGCACCCCAGGTAGGGCCTTGCCTGGCAAAGGTTGCCCAGGGGCCTCAGGCCTTCTATTCCTTCCTGCCACAGGGCCAGAGAGACTGGAGGCTAAAGACTGCTTTACCAGACCTTTGAGAGTGACCAGGGTGGCCTCTGGGGGAGAACCAGTTTCTCCCAGCCTCTTAGACAACAAGGAGGAGAGGGGAGCCCTCTTGCACCCCCTTCAGCTCCCTCTCCCTCAGACCTGGAGGTCTGAGGCTTGCAGTATGTATCTGGAGGATTAACCAGGGTCTGCCCTTGGCCTACAGGGTCCAAGAAGGGGCAGCTCAAGCGACTATAGCTCAGATGCCCCAACAGCCCACAACCACTTCCCTGGACCTCACCTGCCCCTGGAGCTGTGACCGAGGCCTGGTACACTGCCCCAGTGTGACCGTGGGCAGCATCTGTGTCCTCCCACTCCTATTACCCTGCACCCACCATTCTGGCACCTGGCAGGAGGTGCTGGCAAAGAAACCTAAATCCTAAATTCTGGCCTGGTAGGGAGAGTCCAGGCCACCCCCCACCCCCAACTTCTGAGCCCAGCAGCGTTGGGGCTGGGGGTGGAGTCCATATAGGAGTCCTTGTGATGGGGGCGCTGGCTCTTTCACAGTCCCTCTCCGGTCCCACACACACTATAGGATTTATCTTGATTTGCTGCTTTTGAATTGAGTCAACTCTTTTGTATGCTCGGTGAATTGCCCAGCTGCTGGCGGGGAGCGGAGAGCGTGCCGAGGGTACTGAGGCCGGGAATCTGAGGCGGGCGGGGACAGGAAGCAGGGAGGGGGCTCGGCGCCCGCGGGAGGGGCTGAGCCCAGACTAGAGCGCCCCGGGGCGCCAACTCCCGCTGTCGTGGGCACCGCGGGTCTGCGTGGCCGGAGAGTGGAGCACGGAGAGCTCGTTCCTGAGGGTCGAGGCCGTTCTTCGGGTTCCACTTCCGACGGGCGGTGGGGCCAGTTCTTGACTCAGTTGCCTCACCTGTAACGCACAGAAAGAGGGGCTTCGGCACACGCAGGTTGTTAAGAGGGACGCGTATGTGGGGACCTCGGTACTTGAGTTCGCAGTGAGTGTGGGAAGCAAGGGGACCAGACCTGGGCAGGGGGCTACCCGCCCCTTAGGCACCGAGTTCTTGGACCTTGCGTGTCCGGCGCCGTCCGGACCCGGTGGACAGGTCCCGAGAACACCTGGCGGTGCTTGATGAGGTGGGGGTCGTAGGTGCCTCTCTCAGGCACCAGCTATTGCGCGGTCCCCACCCGAGAGCCGCCCCCGCCCCCGCTGACCACTTAGATACCGGTGGGAAAGGGGGAGAGGGGGCCTGGAGGAAGCCCATCAGCGCTTTCTAGTACCCCCCCCCCCCCCGCCAGGCGGCCGCGGACGGGAGGAACGAGGCGGCGCGCCGGGCCGGAAAAGCGGAGGGGCTCGGGGGAGGGCCGGGCCGGGAGCCGGACTGGAGCTGGGAGCTGAGCCGGTGGGAGCGAGCAGGCGCGAGCGAGCGTGGGGGAGGGCGGGGAACGCGGGCGGGCACGAGCCCCCCTGCCCGCGAGGCGAGGGGCGGGGCCGCGCGCGGATCGCTGCGCGGAGCTGGGGAGGAATTTCAATCCCCCGAGCGAAGTTAGAGCTTGAAGGACGGCGGTGGCGGCAGAAGCGGCAGAGGCGGCGGCGGGTCGGCAGGTAAGCGTGGGGCCGCGGAGCTCGAGTCCGAGCGGGGCCGGGCGCTGAGCCAGGGGCCGTGGGACTCCGATCACTCCCGGTGGACGGCCGGGCCCTCGCCCTCTCTTTTGCAGCCCCCGACCCAGGTGCGCCCCGGGCCTGGCGCGCCAGCCGAGCGCAGCGGGCAAAGTTGGAGGAACTTGGCGGCGGCCGCGGGGCGGGCGCTTGGTTCAGCCTACGACCGAGCCGGTGCCGGGGTCCCCAGCACAGCTGCACCCTCGCTTGGTTGTGCCCCTTTCCCCCGCACTTGTGCCCTCGTCGGCCCCTGCGCGGTCCTCACCCTACTCCCAGAGCTCTCGACACCGGATGCCCCTCATCACCTCCGCCCTGTGTCGCTGAGCCCCGTCTGTGCCCGCATCTTCTTCCCTGCCCGCTCTTCTGATGATGCCCGCCTCCTCACTGGGCACACGTGGGGGGGGGTTCCACCCACACATGGGTAAGGGGCAGTCCTCGAGGGTCCAGGGACCACACCTCAGGCACCCAACCGGGCTTCGTGCAGACTTGGTGGATGTCCTCGCCCCTCCCCCACCAGGAACCGTCTTGAGAAGAAGGCTCTGAACCTCCTTGCTCCAACCTCTCTCTAGAGACAGGGGTCTCTCTTCATGCTTTTACACCCACCATCAGCTTGCTGCCCAGGATGGGACCCCTGCAGGTCTGCCCCCTCCCACACAGACCACAGTCTGGCACCAAGAATAGACTCTTCCAGGCATCAGCTGTGCGACCTTAGGGTCAGTAATCTCCCAGGGCCTTGTTTTCCACATCTGTAAAATGGGGTGTATGATGTCACGTGCCTTATGGAAGGAACGCCAAAGGAAGGCTTAGCATAGAGGGGTAGCTGTTCCTCCTTGTTCCTCTGGGACCAAGACAGGTGTGCACCTCCCAGCAGAACCTCAGGTGTGCCTCTCCCCCCACCTCCCACATCCCACTCCGTGCTAGGGGAACTCTCCCTGGATGCAGCTGTCTGTCTCCTGCACTTCCTTTTTACTGGGTGAGGGTGTGTGTGTAGGGGGGTGCTTCAGGGAGCAGCTCCAGCTCTGGGAACCTTAGGGACCAGTTTCCTAGGGTGGAGAGCCAGGTAGAGACCACACCTCTCTTCTCTGTCTCTGGGTGTCTCCAAGGAGCCCCAGCTTTTTCCAGCCTCTTGGGAAACAGGCAGGAACAGCATAGGTTGTTTTAAAGTCCCAGACCTCTTCCCACCTCATCAGCCCTGACCTCTTTGCCGGGGGTCCTTGCAACTCTCACCTTTAATTGATCACACTCAGACTCATTCCAACCCAGGTGTGTGCCTCACTTCATCAGAAGAGACACCTCAGAGACCAACCCGACGCCCTCCCCATCACAGGGGAGACCCACCTTCTCTGAACATAGGGAGTTGGAGCTGGACTAGGACCCCAGCACTTCGTGTCTTATACTCCTGGGCAGGGGAATGGAGTCTGAACACCCCAAAGTCTCCTTTAAGAAAGGTGGGGTAGCTGTGCCCTCTCCCCAGCTGGACCCTCTCCTTGGGTGCCCACCCCAACCGATCTTGCCATCATTGGGGTGATGCAGGCTGGAGCGGGCAGCTCCTGACTCGAGGAGAAGCCCCAGGAACCTACCCGAAGCTGACAAACCTGGTGGTAGGGGTGTGTGTGTGTGGTGGGCACTGCACCTGGGCCAGAGGCAGGAAGGAAGGACGCTCCCTTCTAGCCACCCCCACAGGACTCCCTCTGGAAAGCTCAGCATTCTTCCAGGTGCCTTGGAAGCAGGACCTCACACCTGGGCTGGGAGAGGCGGCTGCTCCTCACTTCCGTGCCCACCCTTAAAGACACAGACAGCCGGGCCCCCAGGAGAGCCTCCATCCAGAGCTTGGACCCAGCAGCCCCTGGGGTTTGAATCTTAGGAACCTAAATGTCTCCTGTTCACCTCACCTGCTCCAAAAGAGAAATTAATGGGACTGAAATGATGACCATGAGACTTGAATCGTTGGCATAAAATGGGAGATTTTGCCTGGGTCCCACATCATGTGTGTATCACACACAGGCACATGCATGGGTACACCCACACACATGCACACACATGCATGCACACCTGCTCTAGGTTTTGATGGGCTTTTCTAAATATTCAGCAAACCTGCTCAGCTCCCTGAGGTCAGCATTCCCAGCCCCACCCTGCAGGCCCTGCAGGTCCAGGGTCCAGATGCCTGAGCAGAGGACCCTGCCCCTGAGAGAGCCCCAGCATGGGGACATTTACAAGTAGAGGTGCATGGGTCTGGGGTCCATATATCTCTGGAGACAAACAGACCCTGTAGGTGGCGAGTGATGTGTCCAGGCATACGGCAGGAGTAGGATGAAGAACATCCGTGAGAGACAGGCAGGAGACACATCCCCAGGGCTGGTGACGGGGCCATAAATTTCCAGCATGAACCTGGAGCGAGTGGTGGCATTGCTGTGGACATTGGATACATTTGTCATCTTTCCAGCCTGCTCCCCCACCCCCATCACCCTTCCCTTTTTGTTTTCTGTCATGGATCCAATTTCTTCCACCAGAGGCTCAGGTGTCAGTGTCATGAGTGGGTCTTTATTGGGGAGGGGCTGATGCGGCTCTCAAGGGGACTGGTGTGGGAGGGACTCTGGTGCCATCCCTGTCGATACCCACTACACAGATGGGAGACTGAGGCCAGAGGGGCAGGGTATTGTCCAAAGCTTCAGTGAGCGGGCAGGGGGGTTGAGGGGGGTCCTGTGCCCGGTTCAGGTCTGGGCATTCTAGCTGGCAGGGGTAGCCACGCCCGCTGGACACCTCCTCCCTGTGCCCCCACATCCCTGTGGACCTAGAAGTGAGCAGGACATGGGTGGCTCCTCTCCCAGAGCTGGCTGGCCCTTCACCCTCCACCTCCTGCCCCAGTCTGGCTGGTTGAGTCTTTTTGCCACGTTTCCTGGGAAAGGGTGGTAGAGATCGCCCAGGCACACCAACCACTTGGGGACAGGACCCAAGACCCCTGGCTGTTCAAACGGAAAACATCCTTGATGGTTTGATCAGCAAACACTTACTAAGGACCTGCCAGAGCTTTTGCCCAGGGCAGGGAGACATGACTGACAGGACACTGATATGTGATAGGGTCTCTTCTCGAGAGGCCAGTCTGTGCGGCCTTACCTTCCAGGGGGCTGCAGCTTCGCTCAGGAGAGTTGCAAGAGAGTTGAGCAGCAGCTGGAGCCGGGACCCCCCCCCCCCAGAGGACTCTCCTGACCTCAGCAGGAATGGGGCCTTGGTGACGGGGTCCAAGATGGGCCACCCCTCAACTCCCTGCTCCAGGCCCTGGCTGATGAAGTGGAGATGAGGGAAACTGAGTCACAGAGACTGGCCCAGCATAAACACTGGGCCCTGCCTGCAGGCCCTCCTCGCCTCTGCCCCCAACCCTGCTTGAGGTCGGTGAGTCCAGACAGTGCCTTTCCTGTGCCCTCATTCCTCAGGGGCTTGGCCAGTCTCACCCTCAGCTCCCCTTCCCCATGAGCCAGCCTCACACTTCTCTTTGGGGGCTGCTGCCCCAAGAATGGGGGCTCCCGAGGAGGGGTCCTGTGACACTGAGGACTGGGTAGCATTTAACTGTTGGGGAGGGGTGGCGCCCAGGCTGGATTTGGTTGCGGGTGGATGTGAGGGGGCTTGGAGGAGGCTGGGGTAGCCAGGGGCTTGGCCTTGCGGTTTGCAATGCCTTAGCACCCCAAAACAGGACTGGGGTGTAGGGAGAGAGCTTCCTCTGGGTGTCCATGGTGAGGATAAGGGGAGGGTGTCAGTGGCAGCCCCTCCAGTAAGGGTCTGGTGTATTTAATGGAGCCTCCTCTCAGCCTCCTTTTAATAGACAGATGGGGACAGCCCCGACAGGACGTAGCAGCTCTGTTCCCCAACCCAACTCCTGGGGGAGAGTGGAGGGTCTCTTCCGGACACCCCCCCATCTCTGCCTTACATCGAGGGCCATGGAGGCCCTGCCCCCAGCGCACAGGGTGGGAAAGTGCACCCCTGGCCCCCAGGCACATCTCTCACTGTCTGCCCCTCCAGTGGCTGTCCTGTAAAGGACCCCTCAGACAACAAGCATTCGGGAAGCCCCAGCTGCCACCAGCACCCCACACTGAACTGTGTGCCTGCCACCCAGCCAGCGAGGGCACCCGCCTTGGTTTGTGTGTCTTCCTGCAGGCGGGCCGCCCTCCTGTTTGCCCACAGAGCCTGGTTTTATTTTCAGCAGGATCAAACACAGGCACCGCTGAGTCATTAGCCCCCTTTAGTTTAATAAACACAGACACAAACAGCAGCCACGTGCCCGCCCCACGGGGAGGAGGGGGCTGGGCACACAGTAGGCGCTGCTGGGGCCAGCAGGACCAGGATGCCTCTGAGCACAGCTGGGGGGCAGCGGCCGCCCCCCAAGCTCTGCTGTCCCCAGGTCCTGCCGTGTCCCAGCCACTGGGGCAGCTGATGGGCCAAAAACCTCAGGACATTTCTTGAGCCTGCTACCTTTACAGAAGGCTCTCTGCTACCTCTGTTAGCCCCAGAGAAGCTTCTGGAAGAGCCCAGCTGCAGGTTGGGGTTGGTGCTGCCTGTTCAGTCTGCCTTTCTGCCCTGAGCTTCGTGCACTCATCTGGTTAATGTCTAAACCTGCTCCCCTCCCAGGGAGGGTCTGGGAGCAGCCTCCAGGGCTGGCCTCCCCTCCTGAGCCTGGTACCTCTCCGAAAGGGGGCCTGTGCAGATAGCCAGCTGGCGAGTGTGAATGGCTGAAAATTTTCTAGAGAAGCAGTGCTGCCTGATGCTACGAGCCCGCAGACTCCTGGTTTCACTCATGGGGACCCCCACACAGCCCCAAGTCCTGGTTTCCTCGGGCGGCCCTGTGTTTCTCTGCACCTGCTGTGTACCCCAGGTAGGGGCGCCGAGGAAGGGACGGCACATGCAAAGGGCCTGAGGTAGTGATGAGTTTGTTGTCTGGGAGGGGCCGGGGTGGGGGCTGCAGGGTGAGAGGCCTGCAGGAGGGTCTGTAAGTGTGTTGACTGCTTTCTTTGCTGCACACGTCAAGGGAGTGACTCTGCCTCTAGGGGAAGGCGCATGCAGGTGGCTCGTGCTGTGGTCCTGGTGACCATGCTTGGGCTGCCCAAGGCCTCAGAGCCACGGGGCCAGGAGGGTGGGCCTCTGGTTCTGGACTTTGCCATCTGGCGGGCACTGCATCACCATAGCGAGAACCCGTGAGGTCTGAAGGGTGTGACCCTCCAGGGACAGGTCAAAAGCGTCTTCTCCCTGCCTTGACCACACAAGCAGGACCGCCAGGCCGCTGGCACACACACCACCGCAGTGTGCACTTGTCACATGTGTGTCGCACACTCAGCGCCCAGCAGTGCACACACAGGCTGCAGGCACTCGCCTGGCGGTCTCAGGTGCTCAGCTCCTGCACTCGCCAGCACGGGCACCAGCGTGCTCTTGTGTCCTCTTAAGCACACATGCCCGTGTGGTTAGACCCAGTGCCTGCACCCTGACACACCCATGGCGGCTCCTGTCCCATGCCCCAGGGGGCCCGTGTTCAGCTGTGTCTCATGAGAGGGGGAGGGTTAGGAGGAGGGAGCCTGGGGTGCAGGGTGATGGACTGTGGGGTCCTAGGTGGCCAGGCTTTGGCCTCTCCTCCTCCCATTAACAAGCCTGGTCCACCCCTAGATCCCGAGTCCCACCTCTCAGCACCCCCACCTCCCTGGTTCTCCTCTGCTGGGATTTTGATGGGTTTATATGTAATTTTTTTTAAGAGGAAGGAAGGGAGAGAAGGAAGAAGCATTTCTAAGTAAGGAAAAGAGGAAACACTTTCATTTTTTCTTTCGTTGTCCATCCCCCACTGATCTCAGGTTGCAAACCCAGTTCCTTTAGCTTTTCATGGTCTACATCTTCGTCCCAGTCGCCAGCTTAGCGCCTTAGTCAGCAGGGCACACCGATGTCTAACTTATAGATCAGTTTGGGGGTATTAAGCCCTTCCAGTCCATGAACATGGAATATCTCTCCATCAAATTTAGATAGTAAATTTCTCTTAGAAATGTTTTGTTTGTTTTTCAATGTATGAGTCTTGCTAATTACATTTCTTTTGTTAAACTTACTCCTAAGTCATTTTTTTATACTATTGTGAATTTTTATTTTTAGATTGCTAGTAATAGGTTTAAAATTAGTTTCTTCTTTATTTGTGTTATTTTTTAAGAGGAAAGAAGCATTTTTATATTTATTTAGTTGTTTACACTGGTTGTGCCCCCTACCCCCTTTCCCTCTGGACCTGGGACTTAAACCCAAGGGTTACGTGCCCTGCTCCTTTGGAGGATATTGACCTAACTGCTGCATCACCAGAGCTCACCTAGTTTCTTTTTTAGAGAGGAAGGAATGGAGAACAGGAAGAAGCATCTTTATTTTAGTTACTTATTTTGTTTTTTCACCCTGGACTTAAGTCTTGAACTTGGGTCCTTGGACTTTACGTGGTCTGCACGCTGGCATCTCAGGGTATACCTAAAATTCCTTTTGTGTGAATCTTCATCCTAAGAGCTTATGTTAAACTTTATTACTAGCTGATTTCAGCAGGCGTGTGAATTCTTAAGACTTTTCTGCATACAGGATTGTGTCATCTGCAAACAAGGAACATTTTTCATCTTCCTCTCAACTAGGAAGCCTTTTCTTTCTTTTCTTGCTGCAGGTGCTGAGTTGACCCTGCTGGAGGGCAGAGTGCTCTGTCACTGTCCTTGGAGCAGGGGCACTTGCCCTTGGCCGGAACCTGTCAGCTGTGGGTTCTCTTAGCTAATCTTCATCAGGTTGAGAAGGCCCCTTCTATTCCTGTTTTTCCATCACGAATGGGTATTGGATGTGATCAAAGACTTTCCCTCATCTGTTGAGAAGCTCCTTTGGCTCTTCTCCTTTTATCTGTTTGTGTGTGAGAGAAGCTGATTTTCACATGTGACACTCCCCTTGATTCCTGGGAACTTGCCTCCTGTGTCATCCTTTCTGTGTTGCTGGATTGGGTTTGCTAATGTTCTGTGAAGGTTGGCTGCATCTGTGTTCATAGTGCGTGGAGCTGATAATTTCTCTTACTATCTTTATCTGGTTTTGGTAGCAGGGAAGTACTGGTCTCATTGAATAAATGGGAACGCTTTTCTCCTTTTTTTCTAAGTTTGTGAAGGTTCAATATTATTTTTTAAAATATTTGTCAGAATTTGACACGAAGCCTGCCTGGGCCTGGAATTTTCTTTGTGGGTATATTTTACATTAATTGTTCATTTGAAAAATTGGTTTTAGTCTCTCGAAGTTTTCTATTTCTTCAGGAGTCAGTTTTGGTAATTTGTGTCTTTCTAGGAATTTGTCTACTACCTCCTCTAAATTGTATATAATCTGTTGGCATCAGGTTGTTTATAATAGTGTCTTAAATGCCCTTTAATTTCTGTAGAATTGGTAGTGAGACTTCCTCTTTTATAACCAACTTGGGTAATTTGTGTCTTGATCAGTTTATCGAAAGATGTGTCAGTTTTATTGATATTTTCAAATAACTAAATTTCGTTTCATTTATTTTCTCTGTGTTTTTTGTTTCATCAGTCTCAGCGCTGATCTTTATTTCTAAGTTTTTAAGAAAAGTGAGCTTATTTTACCCACAGTTCTTCCAATGTCAGTGGGATTTATATGTGGATACTGATAACGATTAGAAAGAATTACTGATAAGTGTCACAATATCATGCTTTCCAATCCATCCTCCATGAACTTCTTAACGTGCCATAATTTTGGCCACAAATGTTTCCAAGTGATAAATGGCCTTGCTACCAGCTGTAGGCAATGTTCTTAGTCAGCTGCCATCTGGGCTCCATCCCTTTCAGTTGTCCATCACAATTATGCAAAAGTCCTGAGAGACTCCATCACTATTTCAGGAGGAATGTGTAGTGAGAAGCTCACAGAGTCTTCCATGAACTTCCAGGAGACTTGTGGACTCTACTGGCCCACGGTGCATGGTGATCTCCCTCAGACACCTCTCCCAGCCTGGGATTTCTTGATTTGCAGTCTGAGGATATTGTTGCACTCCGCAGGCGTCACACTCATTAGGGCTTTTCTGAGATTTCTGCAAGTCTAGCGTCAGTTGTGAAGAAGATGCAAACCTTCATTCTTGCACATTCAATAACACACACAAGTCTCTTCAGTGCTGGGAGCAGGTGCACAAACTGCCAGCAGCGACTAGGAATAGGCCGTGTCATGTTAGATGTAGAATCAGACACAGTCTCCAGGTGGATATACACTTTTCTACGGTTTTGCACAAGGCAGACTGAGCATCTCTGGTGAGATTTGTCAGCCTCTGTCAATATAACTAGGTGTACTCTGGTGGAGTCCTGGTTAGGTCCACCACCTCTGGCCGGAGCAATTCATATACATTCCAAGGACCCAGGTTCACGTCTCAGGGCTGGGGTAAGCAACCAAGAAGAATAACTATATGAAATCAATAGATGTTTCTTCTTCTCTCTTCCTGTCTGTTTGCCTACTCACCTTCATTCCTGCCTGCACCTTCCCTTTAAAAATAAAACATCAAACCCAATCCCTTTGAGAGTTCAAGTTACTGTGATTATACCACTGTTTTCAGCAGCTCCTGAATTAATCCCCTGTTCCCAGCATCCTCGGGATTAACTTCAAGGTGGGAATTCCTCGCAATAATGCTGATTTCAATTTTCTTTTTAGATGGAGTTGTGAGGGCCTGATGGCCATTTCTTAATTTTGCCCCTCCAGCACCATAAAGGTCATGCAGAATGCATATAATTCTTGCCTCCTTTCCAGCACCTGAGGGGTCACACACTAACGGTTGGGGAAGGTCACCACATTATGCCCAAGTTTGTGGCAGCTGTCCCCAAGGAGCAGGGCTGCTGCCTGTCCCCCCTGAGGCTCGTGTCAGCTCCAGCGTCTGCAGTCGACCCTGGAAAGTGATCTTCATTTCTGTTATTTTACTTTGGGTTTAGACCCCACTGGAAGGTGGGGTCTCAAGCTATTGAGATTTCTCTTTTCCGAGGTGGATGGAAAGAGGCACATTTCAGTCTTAAGTTCTGCTTCAACTGTCTCATGAATTTTGATATGTTATGCTTTATTTTTGATTTAATTAAGGGCATTTTCTAATTTCTTTTGTGATTTCTTTGACTCATAGGCTATTTAAAACAGTTGTTTACTTTCCACATATTTGGGAATTTCTCAGATTTATTTCTTTTGTTGATTTCTAATTCTATTCCAGTGTGGTTGGAGACCATACTTTCTATGGTTTAATTCATTTTAAATTAATGGACATTTGTCTTAGAGTCTAGTGCATGGTCTGTGCTGGAGAATGTGTGTTTGAAAGGAAATGTGTTGCGCTGGGTGGAATATTCTGCAAAGGTCAGCTAGGTCAACTTGGCAGTGGCATCACGTGGAGACGTCTGTATAATTGCTGATTTTCTGTCCAGTTTTTTCTACCAGTTATTGAGAGTGGAATGCTGAAGTCTCCAACTACGACTATTGAATTGCCTGTTTCTCCTTCAGTTCTGTCCATCTTTGCTTATTATACTTTGGGGCTCTTAGGGGTGTACTCATTTATAATTGTCATAGCTTTCTAAGATGGATATCCTCATGAAATGTTCTTTGCCTTTGGTAATACATCTTTTTGTTTTCTTTTGTTTTAAGGAAATGTGCAGGCAGGAATGAAGGCAAGCAGAAGAAAGCAGGCAGGAAGAGAGAGGAAGAAGCAGCATTTTATTTAGTTGTTCATTTGGTTGTTCCGCCGGCCCTGGGGCGCAGACCCAAGTCTCTGGGATGTGTGTGGACCGTGCTTGCTGGAGGCGGCGGACCTGACCACCAGTCTACCAGGGTGGGCCCTGTTTCTTGTCTTAAAGTTGTTTTTGTCTGATACTGATCTGCCCAGTCCAGCTCAGTTATGATTACTGTTTGCATGTATTTTTCCATTCCTGTTTTCAGTATAGTTGTATGTTTGAAGCTAAAGTGTGTTTTTTTTTTTTTTTAATCCAGCCGGGCATTCTCTGGCTTTTGATTGGACTGTTGAATGCACTTAGATTTTTTTTTCCTTTGAAGGAAAGGTATAGGCCGGAATGAAGGCGAGCAGAAAGAGGCAGGCAGGAATTGAGAGGAGTAAATAATACTTTTTATTTATTTTTATTTGGTTGTTCATCCTTGTTGTTTTCCACCCCTCCCCTCTGCCCCTAGGACATGAATCCTTGGAATATATGTGGACTGCACTTGGCCAGAGGCGGCCTGCTGAACTGCTAGGAAAAGGGCACACTTAGTCCATTCAGATTTAATACATTTTTGATAGATGATGACCACTTCCTTGGCTGTTTTCAACATTTCTTCTTCCCAGTCCCCACCCCATATCTCTCTTGCTGTTAGGTAAATACTTTATTTTCTTAAAGGAAATTTGCAAGCAGGAATGAAGGCAAGGCAGGCAGGCAGGAAGAGAGAGGAGGAAGAAGCGTTTTATTTTATGTTTATTTAGTTATGCACACTGGTTGTTTCCTCCAGACCTGGAACTCAAACCCAGGGTGATGTGGCCTGAGCAACTTCGCAGGTGATTGACCTAACTGTTACTCCATCGTTTAAGTCTTTAAACACGATTGTCTTATTTAAACAGATTTATGATCATTGCTTTGCAATCTTTGCTGTATATAACAACACCTGGTGACAATCAGTGGCAATTTTTATTGACTGCTTTTTATTCTGAATCTGAGTTACCCTTCCCTTTTCTTTCCATGTCCTGTAATTTGGTACTAAAACTGGATATTTTAGCTAATTTGCTGTAGTAGCTCTGATTCTGATTTTTCCCTCCTGAGTTGTTACCGTGGCTGGTTTTTTGTTTATTAGTAACTTGCCTGGATTAAAACGTTAAAATTCATTTTCCCCCAATCAGCGTGGGGCTATTGATGTCTCTTTCATCTCTCTCTCCCCTCCTTTTTTTTGGTCGCCCCTGATTTATTTTAATTCTGGCTCCTCGAGATCATCTCTGTGTCTACTGAACTTATGGATCACACAGCACTTGATCGGGCTGTGCAGATGCTTCAGGACAGTCAGACTTCCACTCTCCTCTCTGGACGGGTCTGCATGGGGATGCAAAGCACAGGCAGCTTCGAGTCTGCATGACTTTTGCTCTCTGCTGCTTCTCACATGTGTCCTCCATGTGCATGTGTAAGCTCGCACACTCGCTCAGTTGGATGGGCATGTGAGTTTCTTAGGCCCACTCTGCTCTTCCCTGAGCTTGCATGCTGCCCATCAGCTGGGTGTTTGGAGTTTCTCAGGCGTGTCCACAACTGTACATTTCTTATTTCTCTGGCTGGTCCACTGGTCTGTTGTACCCCAGCCAGGACCCCAGCCAGCCTGGTAGAACTGCTGGCGCCTCCGTTCACTGGCTACTGAGGTGGCTGCTTATTGCTGAGCGCCGCTGCTGAGCTCTCCATGGGGTCAGCTCTGGCAGCAAAGCTTCTCTTTTTCTCAGCCTGGCCTCCCCGGGCCTATGCTGCAATGTGCTCTGAGTGAGGGCACCACTTGTGCTGAGAGTGGGCGATGGGATCTGCCCTGGGTAAGGACACCACTGGCTTCCATCTCATTCACAGCTCAGTACTTTTCTTCTGAATGAGTGTTGTTCAGTGTCTAGGATTCTGAAATTTAAAAAATCAGTCTCGTTTTACGGATAATTTGTCCACCCTCTACACCCTGCTGGAAGTCTGACCCCCCGAGCACAGTCTTCTGAAGACACAAGCATTTTTAATACTTAACATATTCTGGGGTGCCTTAGTGGAGCAGGAGTTGGGTGAGCTGGGGACCTGGGTTCATACCCTGGACCGGGCGGGAATAACCACAATGAACAACTAAATAAATAAGATGCTTCTCTCTCCTCGCTCTCTTGCCTGTCTCTGCTCACCTTCATTCCCGCCTGAACTGGTCCTTTAAAAAATTGAAATGATTAAAAAAAACTTAATATATGCAACCCTGTGAATTATCACAAAGTGAAACTCACCTGAGAATCATTTAGACGAAATCAGCCATGACCTGCATCTCAGAAGGCCCTCGGGTCCCCTCGTGCTTGCTGGCCCTCTTTTTCCTCCCCAAAGGGAAACACTTCCCTGGTGCTCGACCCTGAGAATTGGTTTTTCCTGCGTTTATGCTTCATGTCAGTGGAACCACCGGATCTGTGCTGTGGGCACTGACTTCAGCGGGCATGTGTAATGCGGTGCTGTGGGCACAACTCTGGGGAGGTCTGTGCTGCTCCACTCGTCTGCTGTTGCTGGGCGTGGGTTTCCGGTCTCCCGTCGTGGTGCAACTACTGTGAGCATTCCTGCATGTGTCTTTCGGTGGGAATATGAACTCGTTTCTGCTGGTGAGACACTTAGCTGCAGGGTGATAGGTGGAACCTACGTTCAGTTTAGTAGACATTATCAAACGTTCCCAAAAGCAGTTGGATCCATTTACCCTCCAGGAGTGAGTGCCAACTGCCAGCACCCGTGTGGTTGTCTTGCATCCCTGCCAGCACTTAATGTTGTTGATTCCTTTTCTTAGCTTATTTTGAAGGCCATTGGGTATTCTCTTTTGTGAAGTGTCTGTTCAAAATTTTACCCAGTTTTCTACTACAGTGTCTGTCTTTATTTTATATGTTCTAGAATTCTGTACATATTGAGAAACTCTTCTTTTCTTGATGATATAGCTAGCAGATGTGTTGTCCCACTCCATGGGTTGATTTCCCACTCTTCCAGTCCTGCCTTTTTTTTTTTTTTTAAAGAGGAGGAAGCACTCAGTTATTTTCACTTTTTCTCCTGACCTGGGTCGTAAACCCTGGTCTTTGGCTTTTCATGATCTACACCCCAGCTGCCGGCTTAGTGCCTGAGCTACCAGATCGTACCAGTTGTGCCTTTTTTTTTCTTTTTAAAGGAAAGGCACAGGCAGGAATGAAAATGAGTAGGCAGGCAGGCAAGAAGAGAGAGGAAGAAGCATCTTTATTTTCTTTTTATTTTAGTATACTGGTTGTTTCCGCCCCTCCACCGCCAGCCCTGGATTTGAACCCTGGGGTATATGACTTGTTCCTTCAGAGGCGATTGATCTAATCACTACTCCACCAGGATGTTCCCAGTCATGTCTTTTAATGAGAAGTTCTTCATTCCAGTAGGATCCAGGTTACCCTGTAATGTTAGTGCTTTTGGTGAGCCTGTGCCAAAATATTTTCTCCCAAGTTCTTGAAGAAGCTCTTCCCCATCATCTTCTAGAAACTGTATTGTTTTCCATTTAGTTATTTGGCATTCAGACTTTCAGCCCAGATATCTGGAATTGGTTTTTATCTGTGGTGTGAGGTAGGGATCAGGCTTGATTTCTGCTCATCTGTCTATTAATCTAGTTGTCCTTCTTTTATTAACATGAGTACAGATACATTTCCATCAGCACAGAGATTCCTCTTCGTGCTTCTGTAGCCTCTCTGCTCTCTCACCCTGGCTCCATCTCTGACCCCTGGCAACCGCTAGTCTCTTTTCCATTTATGTAATTTTGTCTCTCAAATATGCTGTCTAGCTGGACTCATATGGCACCTAATGTTTTGCGATAGGATTTGTTTTCATCGACAGATTCTCTGGAGGTGCAGCCACGTGGTGCTTATCAGTTGTCTGTTGTTTTTTATAGCCGAGTGCTGACATTTCTGTGGCCTCCCCATGGTAACTGTATATTATTGTGCATGTGTGAGCGAGTATGTAAGTGCACATGGGTTGTGCAGGGTCTTAGCCCCTTCCTGGACAAATGACATGTCTGGAGGCTGAGCGTACATGTGGGCAAGTGAGGGGACCAGCGGTAGAGGGGACATGGTGGGGTAGAGAGGCCCTGCTCAGTCCCCACCACCATGGGTCGCGAAGGAACCATGCGTGTGTTTCTGCGTCTTTGCTGTAACTCGAGATTGCAGGTGGGCCCTGCTGCCCCGGGGTCTGCAGCAGGGAATCTGGGCAGGTGTCATCCCCTCAGCTGGTGACTGGAGCCTGAAGGAGCTGTGGACTCGGTGGCAGGTGTAGAATGTACCCTGTCCTTCAGTTGTAGCTATTCAGTTGGATCTTGAGCCACACTGTCCTCTTAGGCCTCTGAGCCAGCCACGCGGACCAGTATGAAGCCTCTGCAGTCGGGCGCCCATTACAGGTGGAGAGCACGGGGCTCTTGACTAGTTCACCTCCTCCTGCAGTGGGAGGGGGTGGGCTCTCCCAAGGAGGCAGGGCTCAGTGCCCACACAGCGACACATGGCTACTCCCTGAGCTGTCTTTTCCTTGGTGTCCTGGAAAGGACACTAGTTCAGGATTTGGGGACCTGGGCGCTAGCCCTTTTCCCTGATCAGCACTATGTGTGTATGTTTGCTTCACAAATTGAATGAGGTCAAAAGGGTGTGTGGGTGGGTGGATGGGTGTGTGGGTGGGCGGAGTAGATGGCTGGATGGACGGTTTGGTGGAGAGAAAATAGATGGATGGGTTCACGAATGAATAAATGGGTGACTGCAAGATGGGTGATTGACTGATGGTAGATGCAGATGATGAATGGATGTATGGTAGATGGATTGACCTACAGGGCCTGGAAAGAGACAGTGTCAGTAGACAGGGACTTGGAAGAAGGGAGTGTAGAAACACCTTTGACAAAAGGAACGGTCACCAGATGTCAGATGAGACCGAGACTATGATGGGTGGCTTGCCCAGGCTTGTTGTCAGGTAGGAATGGAACCCAGCTTTGCCCAAGTCCAAATTCAAGCTTCTTCTGTCACATCACACGCACGAGGTAGGCACTGAACCAGGGTTGGGTCACTTCTGTGGAGCCAGCAGTGGTCCTGGCTGTTGGAGGCCAGTTTGAGTCCTCCTGGGTCAGCGTGGTGGACCAAAGCCAGGCGTGGGTCTGGGGTCTCCGTCAGCTGCCGTCGGCTGGTCTGCAGCTCTGGGGGAGGTGCTCCTGCGTGCAGACAGCTGTGGAGCATCTACTGTGTGCTCGGCCCTGTGCCAGACTCAAGACCGCAGTGGGAAGAGGCCGGGTCCCTGTCCTCTGGACTGGCAACCCCTCAGATTTCGCATCTGTAAAGCGGGCTCGCGTGGGGCTGGGGTTCTGGCTCCCAGTCCCTCCGTCCTCCACACAGAGGCCATGCAGCAGGTTTTCTGTTGGTGTCCAGGTCATGGCGGTGAGGCCGAGGGCCTGGTGGACATCCGGGTGGAGATTCATGTGGATGTGACCCCAGTGCTGCCTGAGCCCCGCATCTAGGCCGTCACCAGGCTGTGCCCGCCTGCTGGGCCAGGGAGCCCAGGAAATGTTTAACTTTGAAAAATGGACCTTCACAGCTCATTAGACCTCCGCCGCGTGGCCCAGCGCCTCGGGTGGCTGGGGAGAGGAGGGAGCATGGTGAAATCGCTGGAGTATTTAAAGGCCGAGTCTGCATTCCTGGCCATGCGTCTGCCCGCAGCCCAGCGGGCTGGGCACCCAGGCTGCATGGGTGGCTGGTGGTGACGGTGGCCGTAGCAGGAACTCCTGTTGTTCCCACAGCCTCCAGTGACCGGATTCTGGGTGGCCAGTTCTGGCTGTGGACAAGCCACTCTGACCCTGGGCCTGGGCCCCCACCTGCCACGATGGGAGGGAGGTGACGCCGCTTCCTTGGGGCCCAGAGGCCGCGGGGGCATCTTGTCATGCAGGCAGGGGCTGTGGCACCCAAGCACAGGGCTGTCGCTGGGGCCGGGCAGGTCGTCCAGCCACAGGGACCCTTAGTGGCCGCTGGAACTAGCCCGACTGCTGTGCTCACTGAGTGCTGTCTGCAGCGCCCTTCCTGACTCCTGTGAGTAGAGTTGCGGGTGTGGGGCGGCGGGCAGAGACAGCCAGCGGAGCAGACTCATCAGTGGTGCTGGTGCCCTGAGCCCCTGCCGCCTGATCACTCATGCTCCCAGACCAGCCCTGCCCTCCTGTGTGACATGTGGCAAGTGCGGCTGCCACCGCCTCCGCACCTCCGCCTCCAGCCACCTGGAGGGTGAGGGTGAAGACTGGGCCTGGCCTGCGAGCTGTGTTCTGGATCTCAGGACACTCACCCTCCCCAGCGCCGGAACTTTTTGAGGACTCAGTGACCTTAATCAAGTTCTTCTTTCTCTGTGTCTCTTTTTTCATTGGAAGCTGGGGAAGCTTCCTGAATCCCGACTTCTCCGAGATAGGCATTAAAGAAAGGAAGCAAAGAAGGTATTGCTTCCTTCTGACATGCCGTCGAGGACATGGTTGGGGACCGTGTGGGACCTGGCAGCCTGGTGCACACCTGTGTGAAGGCCCACGCCGGCACAGAACCACACTGAGTGCACAGGTCCCGCGTGGTGGGTGGACACTGCATATGGGCGTGGGTGCCCCGCAGACCTGTGAGGACACAGATGGCGCCCACGCTCACCCTGTGGCTGGTCTCCATGGCAACCCTAGCGGAGCAGGTGTCTGACCATCCGAGTTGGTGCTGACAGGTAGGGGCACGTGACAAACTCCCTAGAGGCAGCCAGTCTGGTCAGCCCTGCGGGCAGGATTAGGTGGGAGGCTGTGCTGCCCCTCTGGCCATGACCCACACAGGGCGAGCACCCAAGCACACTGGCACTGGTTCAACAAGACTGTCTGGGTCTGGCTGTGCGACTGCCACTTGGAGCTGACTAGCCCTTGGGGATGACACACCGCTGGAGCCCTCTGTGTCTGGTCTTGATCACTTTCTTGAAAGGGAAACTGAGGCCTGAGGCAGCTCCTGCCATGATCCTATTGGCCAGCCTGGCTACCTCTGCCTAGGAGTGGGACTCAGCCCACACCCCTTCCGTCCCCAGGTCTGATGTTGGCATCTCCCCCGAGTTTTCCTAGAGACTCCTGATCACCGAGGGCTTTGCTACCAGATCAGACATCCCCCCATCCCACTGCGCCAGCTGTCTGGGTTCCCATGGCAACAGTGGCTTGAGGGCCAGGCAGGAGGGCGCCATGGCATGTGTGGTGGGTCCTGATATCCTTGTGGCTCTGAGCAGGAAGCCATCCTCCTGGAAGGGGTGACCCCCAGCACCCAGGCACCCGCCTGCCCAGAGTGAGGACCTGAGACATGAGAATGTCATGGTCACCACGCTTCTCTGGCCCAATGGCCAGACTTAGCCTGGCTTGGAGGACCACAGCCACACCCTTACAGGATGCCACTTGCCAGAAGGCCACCCTGACAGCTGACCATGTGGGCTGGAGGCCTGGGACACAGATGAGTTTCTTGGTCTTCCTAGAACTTGCCAGATTCATTGCAGAATGGAGCAAAGGCTATCAGGTGGGGGTAGGGACTATGACCTAGTCACCTGCTAACCTGGATTCTGCTGCACCCTGCTTGTGGCCCCAGGGCAGGGGCTCCCACCCAAGGAAGACAGCAGCCCCCTTGCTCTACACTGCACAGAAGTGGGAACACATGCCAGTACAGTCGAAGGGTGTTTTGCATCTATGTCCCTTCCCAATTTTGCATGAGATAGTCGAGACTTAGGGTTGTCCAGGCCGTAGGGGTCCTGTACTCACGTGGCGTTTGTAGGAGGGGTCGGTCTGGACTTCAGACCCCACCACCAGACCAGCCAGAGACCTCTGCTCCTTCATCACCTGAGAACCCAGGACCGCCCCACCTTGGTCCAGCCTCATCTTCTCCCCCGGGGATTGCACCCTGGGGCAGATGGAGGTGGAGGGCAGAGAGCAGTGGATACGGCCCCACCCGTGGATGCCCACTCTTAAAATCTGCCTGATTCTGGCTTCAATGACCCCTGCTTGCTCATTCACACACATTCATGTAGCAGACAGTGGACTTGGCCTGTGGCAGGCCCTGGGTCAAGAGACAAAGGTGTGCGCTGGGGAAGTGTGCATTTATTAGACGCCACTGTGCACTGAGCTCTGTGCCGGTACAGACTGGGCACAGCTGTGAGGGAGACATACCTACTCTGCCCTCATGGAGCTAACTGTCCAGAAGTGACGTCAACAGCGAGTTAGGAAAACGTAGTTGACAGGCCCTGAGAGATGGTCATGGGTGTGAGCTGGCTTCAGCTGGGTAACTCCTTAGGCATGCAGTCTGGGGATATTTCTGGAGGAGGTGACACTGAGCCGACTTGTCCAGGGCAGACTCTGAGTTCCTGCCCCTGACCTGGAGGGAGTCCTGATGTTAGAATGTTTGCCGTGAGGGGGCCCCAGGGGAGGGACCTGGGGGGCAGGGCAGAGAGGAGCCCCACCCTCTTGGCAGAAGGTTGAGTCAGACCCCAGAGAGGCAGAGGACAGTCCTATCCCTGCCCAGGGACATACAGGTGAGCCAGAGACTTCAGCCCAGCTCCAGTGGGACAGATGGCTGCCCTTTGTCCCCTCCCCACACAGGGCACCTGGCTGTGGGGGTGTCTCTGAGCCTCCACTGTCCCCTCTGTGAGATGGAACAGAGCACCCTCGGGCTGACCCTACCCGCTGTGAGATGATCCTGGGGGTGGAGTCTTTGGTTTCTGGGTTCCTGTCCCAGTGCCTCCCATCAGCCTTGGGCACCAGAAAGGTCCCTGTGGGAGGAGGATGGTTCAGATTTGCCAGTCACTGACAGATTTGCCCCGTGTCCTCTCATTTCAGTCCCTTTCGGGGGGTGCGCCCCACTCCTGCCCATCCTTCTGGAAATGTCTTTTTTTCTTTTGGTGTTGCCTCCTTTTGAGTGTGAAGAGGCTTCTTGTCATTCAGCAAACAGACGTTTGCAGGACTGGGGATGGCACAGAGGGCCACGCAGGCCTCCCTGAACACTCACAGTCCCACAGGGATGACTTTGCTGGGTGGTACACACAGTGGGTGACAGATGAGGAACCTAGTCGGTTGCCTGCTGCTGCTGCTCCTGGGTTTTCTGCTCTGCAGAATGGCCTGGAGCTGCCTCCGCATTGAGGATGGGAGGAAAGATAAATTGGAAATGAGGCTGGGCATGTAGTCAGTGTCCCACACTGTCACTGTTGCTGTCATCCCCACCACCTTCACCTTCACCACCATCACCATTATGACCATCTCACCACATCCCCACCACGGACCACCCCTGTCAGTGTCACCGTCACCAGCATCAGTCCTGGGAGAGGGAGAGCGCGGGTGTGGGAAGAGAAGAGACAGGGACCCTGGCTGGCTGTACATGGCCGGGGTCCAGCTTCTGGAAGAGCTGGCCGGGACCCTCTGAAGAGAGGAGCACGCGTCTGTACCGATGGAGCCGGGCACCGAGGCTGCACCGGCTCGCTGTCTGTTTCTGGTGAGCATCTCTAGCGTGCCCGACACGACTGTTACAGGCTCTTCTGGATGATATGCATCTGTCTAGATTTTTTATGTTGTGCCTGCGCTGGAACAGCTCACGAAATTCTCAGCCAATTAGAGTCCAGGGAACCTCAGCCTTCATTTCATGCAAACAAGCAAATTTCAAGCCCCATTTTCATATTTCTAATAAGCACTTACGAAATTTATGGCTCTTACATCAACTCGTCAGGTTAATGCCTCTGAACATTCCTGCCTCCCTTTTGTGGCAGTTTACTTTCTGAGAGAGGCCTCCAGGCCCCCGGGAATGCTCAGAGCAGCAGCCGGCCTCCTGGGCCAGAGATGGCCAAGTCATGTCCAGTCAGCCACAGTTTTCCCACAACACAGCAGCCTGGGGTCACCCCAGGTCGCGGGAACACTCGTGAACACACACACTTTTGGGGAGCATTTACTTGTGTCTAGATTAGCATGTTTGTTTTTTAATTTCAAAAGATGTGTATTTTTTCACTGAAGAACATCAGGGAAATGCAGAGAAAATATGTCTCCACCACCCAAAGGTGAACCCTTAGCCCTCTTGGGGCTTTTTTTCTGGTCTTTTAAAAATTTTTTTAAGGAAAGGTGCAGGCAGGCATGAAGGCGAGCAGGCAGGCAGGAAGAGAGAGGAGGAAGCAGCATTTATTTTATTCATTTATCTTGCTCATTACCATCCCGCCCCCTGCTCCAGGTCTCTAATCCGAGTCCTTGGGATATATGTTTGACTGCATCTGCTGGCCTCATCTGCCCCTTTCTGTCTTTTGAAGAGGAGTGTTAGTTACTGCGTTGGTACCACCCTTAAAAAACTTAAATGCAGTGTATGAGCCCACATCCTAAGTTTCTGCTCAGCCAGTTCTTCCTGGTACAGCCAGCACCCATGTTAGACAGAACAGAGCTGCCCAAAAGCGTTCTGGTGGCCCCTCTGGGTCCTGTCCTCCCCGGCTAACCCAGATGTTGGCTTCTGGAGCAGTTTGTTGCAACTTCGCGTCGTGTGAAACAGAGTGAGATCTTATACCTACTCTGTGCCTCTGGCTTCTTTCGCTGACCCTTGCTTTTGAGGAATCACTGGCCCTTGATGTTGATGGGGTGGAGGCCCCCCATTGTTGCAGGACAGTATTCCCAGGTCTGCATATGCGCGTCTGTCCTCCCGTTCATGGACACATGGGTTGTTCCCAGGCTGGGCAGCTCTGAAGAGTGCTGCTGAGATGTGTGTTCTGTAGCTGTGTGTCTGCATCTCTGTCCGTTGGGTCTGATCACCCACTCATCTTGAGCTGTCTCCCGAGTTATAAAATATTCAACATTATTAAAAAGATGGCTTGGTGTTTCACGAAGGGTGCACTCTAATTGACTTAGTCATTCTGTTCTCGAACATTTAGGTTCTTTCCAGCCTTCTCTATAATAAGTGGTAATGGAAATCTTTGGCCATGCATTTTCCCCCTACTTTGGGATTAGTTCCATGTGGTAGGTTCTTAGGAGGATGACTGTTGGCTCAAGGGCATGCCCTTTCCTCCCATACCTCCAGAATTTTCTGAAATTGAAGCTAGAATGTGCAGTGCACGTAGAGGAGTGCAGAAACCACATCGGAACAATGCAGAGTGCTCGTTGTGTGGACATGGAGCTCCCTCAGTGCCGGGGGCCTTCCCCGCTGCTCCACCCCAATCACAACCCAGATTCCATCTCTAAGTCGGAGCCAGTGCCCCCAAGCAAGATATTTGAGGCTGGCTGGGTTTTGAACTTTCTGTACGTGGGTTCATTGCATCTGTAGTTTCTTCTGACCTCAACATGACTTGGGGGAGATGTGTCTGTTCCTGGAGGGTTATGGACATCTCACTGCTGTAGAAAGTCCTTCCTAGGACTGCATTGTGGGTCATTTCAAGACGGGACCACATGAGCCATTCTGCTGCATTCCTCTAGTGTGTGTGTGAAGCATGATGCCCGAGCAGAGCCGAGGGTTCCTCTGTTTCACCCCTTCCCCAGCACGAGGTGTCGGGAGACTCCGGAAGCTCGTCGGTCTGGTGGGATGTGCTGGGATTTCATCCAGATTCTCATTTGAGCTTCCCTGATGCATGACGAGGTTGACCTATGGAGGCCATGAGCTTTTCCTCAGTGGGGAAACGCCTTTCTTCCCCCTTAATTATTGGGGCATCTGTGCTTTATGCCTTAATTTGTAGGAGTTGTTCATTGCTTCTGAATAAGACAGCATTCACTAACATTTGTGGCTTGTATTTTTTATTATTTTCATAGCGTATTCGTAAGGGCAGACAGCCTTCATTTTTCTGCAGTAAAGTGTATCCATCTATTCTTGAGTGGGTGGGCGGGAAGAAATCCTTCTGTACCCCCAGGCCATCAGTATGTTGTCTATATTTTCTAAAGCATCTGGTTCATCTTTTCCCATGCGGGCCTGTACTCAACCTGGAATTGATTTTGCACGTGGCGTGAGGTACGGGCTCCTTTTCCTTCCAGGTAGCCATCTACGTTAGTCAGTGGTCTCTCCTTTTCCTGGTGTTTCTGGTTTCCTTTGTCATATCGAGGGCTAATTCCCAGGTTGATTTCGGGGTTTTCTGTTTTGACCCATGGGTTGGTTTTCTAGTCTTGTATCAAGGCCGTATGATCTCTCTGTTCTGGATGGTAACCAGCAGAGTAAAACCTCTACTCGCCTGTGTTCACAGGTCCATTCTTGGCCCTTTGTTGGCCATGTACATTTTGATTGAGTTGGGGTGTTGGCTTTTTATAAGTGTTCATTTTCTACTGATTGAAGATGCATAAAAATCCAGTCCACATAGTACAAGGAGTTGTTGTTTTTTTTTAATCAACACTCTACTAAGCTGCAGTTTATACATTCGTGGGGATTTTCTTCTACGCAGTCACACCATCTGTGAATCACCAGAGTGCTGTTTCTTCCTTTCTGAGTCATAGCATTGAATTTGTTTTTCTTGCCTTATCACTATGGCCGAGACCACTGCACAGTGTCCGCAGAAGCTGCGATGGAGGCGTCCTGTGGTCCTGATCACAGCAAGAAAGCATTCATCTCCCCCTTCAGCTGTTGTCTGTTTTGAGCTCTGCACATTTTAATTGCTTTTGATCTGTTTTGCCAAATGATTTCCCAAAGAATTGTGCCAAGTTTCCCATAACTTTACCAGCCCTGGGTTGTAGGGCTTTTGCGTTATCGCTGCTTCTTTAGGTGATGGCTTATTTGATGAGCCCAGATGATGTCACTGCACTGCATTTCAAAACTTTTTGCATTTCCCTGACTATGCAAGTGATTGAACATTGTCCCCTGTGTGTGTTAATCCACCTGTATTTTCCCTTTTGTCTCTTCCTCCCTTTATCTGTTTGTATATTGTTGGTGTTTCCCTAATCAATTTAAGTTCTTTACCTAATGAAGACAATCATCACTTCTCTGTCACATTTGCCACAAACATGTTCCCCCTTTGTTGTATATCTTTTAATTTTTGTTATTTTCTGGTATTCCTTTTCTGTATTTTTCTATGGTCAATTCTGCTTCTCTTTTCTTTTACTATTTATTCTATTTCTCTTGAGCTTGGGAAGGCTGTCTCCCTCCTGAGGACTGATAAGTATTGAATTCTGTTTTCACTAGCTCTTTTTAATGGCTTAATATTTCATATTTAACTGTTTGCTCCATCTGGAATTTGTGGGACTGCGGGGTGTGAAGCGAGGAGTTAATTGCCACTCTGTTTGCCGGGAAGGGGCCTCATTTGCACTCCTGAGTCTCAGGGCTCTGGCTCCCAGGTCTAAAGGAGGAAGGATTGGCTTTGTGGCAGCAGCTGGGCCTGGGGAGCTGTCATTACCTTCAGGGGAGGCCCAGCCCTGCCTCTGTGCCTCTGGGCCCAAAGCAAATTGCTGGCCCCACTGGGCCTTGCCATGTCCTCCGGCAGCTCTCCTTGTGGTTGGGACTCAGTTTCCGCATCTGAAGAATGGGGATCCTTGTCGTCACAGGGAATGCTGCACTAGGTGCGCATCTCCTGGAGCAGGGGTCAGGCAGACCCACAAATCCTGGTCATCTATGTGACCTGGGCCAGGAGTGTCACTTGCCTGAGCTTTAATGTCTCTTCTGGAGACCAGGAAGATGCACACAGTTCTGTCCCGTGGATCTTTGGGGACGTGCATAGGGCATTTTGGGAGCCCTGGGTGGGGGGAAGAATGCCTCTGCGGGAGGGCTCTCCTGTGTGATGGGGGGGCAGATAGAAAGGGGCAGAGTGTTGGCCAGGCACCTCCCTCTACACCTGGGTGGACTGTGGGGGGACCTTGGGGGGATGGATGGCACACGGAGCCCCCGGCTCTTGGTTTTGATTCAGGTAGAAGGATCAGCATTGGCCTGGAGACCCCTACAGTGCACACACACACACACGCACACACATGCACACACACGCACACACATGCACACACATGCACGCACATGCACACACACATGTACACAGAGCTGAGTCAATCTGTGTCCTGCCCTGCAGACCAAACCTTCACGGCCCCTGTGGTATCTGAGTGTCTCTGGTCCAGGTCACCTGCGGGACCCAGGTCCTGGCTCCTGATATCCACAGTCCCTCCAGGCTGTCAGCAGCTCTCCTCTCCCAGCACTGACTCTTGGGGACAGGCCCAGAGTGGTCACTTGAGTGGTCCCCAGCAGTTTCTGCCTGAGGTCAGTGCACACTAACTGGGCCTGGGATCCTCTCTCCCCTGCTCCACCCCATGCCTCACCTGGCTGGGGCGGGGGTGCAGTTAGTCTGTCCACCCCCCTCCCCACCACCCCTGTACACAGAGGAGTGGGGGTCGGAGGGATGGACCCCGGCCTGAGGTCACATGGAGATAGAAGTGAGCTCAGAAGCTGGTGGGCGGCGCATCGAGAAGGGCAGTATGGACCTGGGTGGGCTGGGGGCTAGTCAGCTCCCCTGCCCTGCAGTTCCCCTTGAGTTTGGACCCCCAGGTCACACAGGAACGTACCCTTCCTGCTTGTACCTGCTCACGGTAGGTCCAGGCTGACGTTGCCTGCGGCCAGCTTATCGCACAGGATGGTCAGTGTGTCAGTGATGGAGCTGGGAGGAATGGTGAGGAGCCAGCTGTGGGTGGGTCTGGGAGGAAGCCTGCTGGGCAGGGGTGTGGCAGGTGCAAGGCCTGGTGGTGGCCCTGGGAGGGACAGGGACCTAGCCCGGAAGAGAGGACCGCCCTGCCAAGGCTGGCAGTAGGGGTGCACCTGCCGCACCCCATTTCTCATGGGGGGGTCTAGGGCCCAAAGGGAGGCCAGGCGCAGCAGTGGCCCCGACTGGCTCCTGCCCACTCCCCAGGCCCCTCCACTCGGAGGCAGCAGCTGCTGGGAGCAGGCTGCTGCATCAGCAGGGCCCCTCCTCCCCACCTCGCTAAACAATCTTTGCACAAAATATGCAAATGGTATAATTACTGTTATTTGTTTTGCTGATATAAGTGTTTGAAATGCAAATGTCAAGTTTGGGGCTTTCATTTCCCACCCCTCTCACCCTGATTGTGAGGCCACGGTTGTTCCCTCCAGAGAGGGGGGCTGGGGCACCCCCATCTCCAATGCAGGGGTACCTGTGGCTCACAGTGGCCACTTGAGGTGCCCTGCAGGGTCTGGGCTGGGCACGGCTCCCCAAGCACATCGTGGGCGCCTGAGAGGGGGCTCATCACACCCTCCTGCCACTTGGAGCCTCAGTGGACCTGCGGCAGGCTCCCGGCCTGCGGAGCCCACATGGTCAATTATTAGATGTGTGTCCGGACCTCGGTTTCTCACGTGAAAGAGGCAGGTTAGAGTCCCTGGACGGTCTTTGGGGGCCCCGGGGAATCCTGAACATCAGAGATGAGCTGTGTGTGCACTTTCTGGAGCGGGGACTTCCCTGTGCCTCCTCCTGGACCCCCACCTCTGAGACCTGTGGGTTCAGGCAAGCCAGAGCTGACCAGTGAGAGGTCACCGCGCCTGCTCTTTGGGGGAAAATGAGGCAGCGTTCAGGCTTGTGCAGCACCCCCAGGTGGCAGGGCTGATGTCCCTGTCTGGTGCCCCGTTTTCGCTCGCTCCTCAGACCTGACATCTGGTAGGGGCGCACTGTTGTGAAGGTCCAGGGTTTCTGGCCCCACTGCACCCCTGCTGCTGACTACCCTCCTGCCAGTACCGCCAGGCCCGGGGCTGCACCTGAGAGGAAGGTGTGTCAGGACTGGTGTGTGGGTCCGGGCGTGTGCGTGCAGGCATGTGCAGTGGTACGGGTGTGAGCGTACACATGTGTGAGCACAGCGTTTGTGTGATGCAGTGTGGGTCTGCAGGGGGCGCCGATGTAGTGTCCAGGCCTGGGGCACAGACCCTCCCGGACACTGGAGGCTGGCTCCCAGGTGGCCTGGCTCTGCTTGCCTGTGTTGGGGTATGGTCACTATGTCCTAGCCCTTCCGTCGTGGACGAGTCGCACAGTCCAAGCTCTGTCCTGTCTGTGGCCTGCACACACTCTCTGGGACCTGCTGGGGAGGTGTCCGTCCTCCTGGTCCAGGCTGTGTCCCTCCCAGCGAGCAGTGGAGGCTGGATTGGCAGGGGACCAGGAAGGCTGCACACAGTGCCTGGACGCCTGCGCTGGGAAGGGACTTGGCTTTGTCCCCAGTCCGGTCCAGCCTGGAAGGGCAGGTGGGTGGGACCTTCAGAGCCCTCTGAGTTGTGAGTTCTATTTTTATTTCAATTACCTTTTCCAAGACAGGTTTGGCCTCATTAGCATATTCCAATGCAGTCCATTATTATTTCAATTAGCTGTTAAGTAATTAACTCTAATTGATGAGCATCTCCCCCTTCCCCGCATATTTTTTGGTTATTTACATCCGCTTCTAACCGCCAATTTTAGGTAATTACGTGCCACTCACTCATGTATTTGCACACACACGCACACACATACACGCATGCAGAGTTCTTCTTGCCTTTTAATTTCCACTCCCATCAGGAGCCCCAGTGGGGCCGCAGGCAGACAGACCCTGGGTCCTCCTGGCCCCAGTGAGGCCTCCAGAGTGCAAGGGACCAGAGCTGTCCCCACAACCCCAGAGGTCCCCCTTATCCCATGCGGGTGAGCCTTCAGCCACAGCAGAGCAGCCTCTGTGTCTGGAGAGGAATCCTCAGCCTCAGTTTCCTATCTGAGAAGTGGGGGTCAGGCCTGCTTGTGACTCCCTGGGGGTAGAAGGGGGTGGCCTTGGCACAGAGCCGGCCATTATGCTCTGGGGCTGATTAATGACATGTACAGAGGGGTAGGGAGCTGAGGGACCTGAGGTCATGGCTTATCCCACCAGCCAAGAGCTGCCCTGGGCCTGAGGCCTCCCTTCCTGAGAGGTTTCCACCTGGGAGGGCCAGCCTGCTGTGGGACTTGGTGAGGAAAGCAGGGGCAGGGAGCCGTGTGTGGGAGGGGGTTCCGATGAACTCACCCGGGACTTTGTTTAGCCAACTGGCCTCCGTTGTTCCGACTCCTTCTGAGGACTTTAGGTGGGACATGAACTCTGTCCCTTTGGTGTGCCTGCCACTTGCACCCCGGCAGCAGAGTGCAGCTCTGGACGCGGCAGCGGGGACCAGGGGCCCACGTTTGCTGGGCGGTTCTGGAACCTGCCCCTGTCCGCTCCGCTCCCTCCTTGCCTTGCATACCGCGTCCCCACGCAGACCCCACACTGCCCTGCGCACAGCCACGCACACAAGCTTGTGCGTGTCCTCATGTCCACCGCTGTGCACAGCCCCCTGCACAGCACCTTGTGGGCGCACCTGTGCACACCTGTGCACACCTGCCAGGCCTTCCCGGAAGTCAAGGTAGCTCTGCGTGGTCTGTCCCCTCTTTGCACTGGCCCCATCGTCTCCGTGCAGTGGTGAGTCTTCCCACTCTTCTGGACTGTGCTCTTTGCTCCTCTCTGTTCTGAGTGGGGAGCTGTCCCTGCCCCTGCGGGGAGGAACCCTCCAGCCTGTGCTTCTCAGACACGCCAGTCAATGGGGCCTCACCCAGGTAAGGGGTGCGCCGGGTCATGGGACCCTCTCCATGAGGGGCGGGGCCCTTCATGAGCATCTGGGGACAGACGTGCTGGGGTCCCCGGCTGGGCCTGGAAAGAGACAGGGGACTCAGTCGTCCTGCAGAGGCAGAAGCCCTTGGGGACTGGCTCCTCCTTAGCGGTGCCGCCCTCATGGGCAGAGTGGGTGAAGGCTAGGGATTGATGAGAGGTCAGGCTTTGGGGCTCAGTGGTCAGTGTCCTCCTCCCCTGAGTCAGAGGCAGCCGGTGGGTTAGAGATGTCATCTCCTGCCTCTTTCTGGGTAGAGGTAGTGCCGTGTGCCGAGACTCAAACCCATATGTCCAAATGGCATATGTTAATAGCGACTCACATGATACGGATTATTATGGAAAATGATCTAAAATTCTGAGAACTGTCAAGCCTGGGGACCGAGGCACCATCCCAGGGGCACACAGATGTCCTGGTGACCCAGCCGTGCTGTTGTGGGTCTCACCTCCCTGTCGGAGGCAAGTTGTTTTCCCTCAGCACTTCCAGAAATTGCAGACACACCTCCTTCGTCGAGGTACCTTGGTGGCTGCGGGCCTATGTCTAGGGCTCTGACTCGGCAAACTCAGTGTCACGCAGCTGAGGATGCGGAGTTTGCTCTGCAGGAGCTGGGGTGTAATGTATCATGTGTCCAGCAGGAGGTGCTGCCGGGCACAGCCGTCCCTGGAAAGCCTGCAGTCGGGGCGCTGCGTTTCCCCGTGAGTGGCTGGTCCGCTGTGCTGGGACCATGAGAGGAGACCTTTGGGAATTTGCAGACTCTCAGTCATGCGGGAAGAAGGGACTCCTTCTAGAGTCCAAAGCCGTGTCTATTCCGCTGGGGGTCAGAGTGCTCAGAGAGGGGCTTCTAGGAGGTGATTGTGGAGGGTGGGGAGGAGCCGAGGCAGCGGGGTGCCAGGCAGTGTCCAGCTGGAGCAGAAGCCCTGGGGCTGGGGTGGGGCCAGCTTGCAGGTAACGTGTCTGTCAAGTTCCTGGGCACAGAGGAGCTCCCGACCCAGCCCTCGAGGAACCCCGAAAAGAGGGATGGGCGTGCAGACACAGTTCATTCCAGGCCACGGCCCCTTCTCTGTAGCTGGGGCGCGGGGTCCTGAGTCCATCGCCATCACCAACTCCAGGTGACAGTGATGACATCTGCCCTCCACGGGCCTCAGTTTCCCCAACTGAAAACGAGGGTGACCCAAGGACCTTCTTGGTGGAGACGAGAGCGCAGTCTGGGGTAAGGCCAGCTGAGACGCCGGTGCAGGTGGGTTGCGGGCTGTGTGGGCAGGGCTGCGCAGGGGCATCGGCTTTAGGCGCGGCTGGGCAGACTGCCTGCAAACCCTTGGCATGGCCACGAGGGTACAGGCAGTGTAGGCCTGGCTTTGGCGAAGACTGAGAGACCGGGACAGCCTTGTGCTCATGGGACCCCTGTGCCGACAGCACCCTCATCCCGAGTGCGCCTGATTTGGACAGGCCATGCTCTGCTGAGATTGGAGGTGGAACGTCAGGTGTGTCCCTTAGTAACCCCTGACCTCCTGAGGTTTGTGTGGAGTGGAGGGTAACCTCGCTCAAATGTGGGTGCTCAGTGGGCTGTGTGAACTGCTGGTACGGGTGCTCCAGAGGCGCCTCCTCCTGAGCAGGAAGCAAGGGCCCCACAGAGACTGGGAACTGCTATAAAATAAGTGTCCTTCCTTCTTCCCACTCCCGCCAGACTGAGACTCACCTGGGCCAGCTCAGACCCTGCAGCCCGGCGCAGGGGACAGACTGGTGGCACTCCCCTGGCCTGTCTGCACCCAGTCCCTCCCGTGATCCACGCAGCTGGGTCTTCTCTGGACCCCGGGCTGCATGTCTGTCTGCTCCGCCGGAGCCGGCAAGGGAAACCCGAGTGGTGGTTGAGTTCACGATGTTTCCCAGCCCCGGCCCCTGAGGAGCAGGTCCTGGAGCAGACTATGGTGCCTGCGGGGTCTGTGCAGAGTCTTCACTGCCTAGGTCTTGCAGGAACCTGGGCGCCTAGTTCTGATGTGCCTTCCAGAGAGAACATTTTGTCATCAGCGAGTTGAACTTTTTCCACTTCTGTCCTTCCCTCTCCCCCATTGTCTGCTCCTTAGGCCTTATCCCTAGAAGTTGCTGTTAGGGGACAATGACTAAGAGTCAGAGGAGCCTTCCCTGTACTCTGATGACCTCAGCTGACCTGCTGGACAGCCCTGGGCCGGCCCTGTGTTCAGCACCAGGGACAGAGCCCTAGGGGTGGTAGGGAGTGGAGCCCTGTGGGCTGGTAGGCAGGGCTGGTAGGCAGTACCTTCAATAGTGGGGCCAGGAATTGGGCCCTGGACCCTGCCCCTCCATCAGACCCCTGCCCTTTCCAGCCCTTAGTTTCTTCTCTGAGAAGTGGGGATGACATCTTTCCCTGCAGAGGAGGCACAGCACACTAGTGACTGACCCCAGGTCGCCAGCCACCCCACGGCACTCCCCACCCCCAACAGCCCCCACCCCTTTCTGTTCTCCAAGGAGCAGTCCTTTCTTTGCCTGTGGTGACAGACTGTGGCTGGAGTCAGTGCTGCTGTCCAGAGATCTGCCAGAAGCAAACAGCCTGAGCTAATTAGTGAAAGGTCACAGGCTCCTGGAGCTTGACTTTGAAGTCGGCCTCACACAGGCGGCTGGAGGAACGTGGGACTTTGAGTTAGTGGCTGGGTTACCAGTGGCTGGGACAGCTCCCAACCCACCCACGATGGTCACCTGTCTGCATAGCCCAGGGCTCCCGCGCCTTCCAGGATTCCTGGCACAGGGCACCAGCCCTCTGTGCCCACCCCAGGCTGGACAGTGACAGATGCTGGGCCGGTGCTCATCCAAGGTACTGGGAGGAGACTCCAGCGGGGTGTGAGGCTGGACAGTAGCTACCCCCTGTCCCTCTGACTGTGTTCCTACCGTTTTTCTCTAAGTAAATTCACTTTTAAAAAACTCAAATACATTTATTTAAAAGGGAAGTTTTATAGCACTATTACAAATGGAAAACAAGCCTCCTTTGCCATAAATAGAATTCATAATCATAAAAATAAATTCAGTGGAAACAAAGCAATGTTATTAAATTCTAGTTGGATGCTGGAGCCCAGGGGAAGCTCGGAGCCGAAGGCCTGCTATTGCTTTATTAAAAAGGGAAAACAGAAAGTATACAGAGGTGTTCAGGTCTTACCAGCCCTGATCTGAGACTCCTCTGATGTAATCAGAAGCCCTGAAAAGAATTTAATTGAGGGTAACTTTCTAATAAAATTACTCAGCATTATTTTATGCTATGTCACCTAGGGACTGAATATGGCCACATAAGACAGACCTGACTACTGTGTGGTTATCTTCTGCATGGGCAGTCCTTTTTCCCATATAAGAAATGTGGCAGTAGGGGTAGTGGAGAGCTACTCCCATGGAGATGTCAGAGATCTGGATTCCATATTGCTTCTGGCTCTGCCATTCTTGGCATTGGCCCTCCTGGCCTCAGGGTGGCTGCTGTGCCTCCAGCCTTTGTATCTGCATCTCAGATGGAAAGGGGAAGGGGGTGAAGAGAAAGGCGTGTTCTGGCTAAATCCATTCCTTACAGCAGCCAGTGCTAGGCCTGTTCTCATGCCGATTCTGGTCTACTTCTGCTCTTAGTTCATCTTTTTGTCACTTATTTCCTTGGTGCCTACTGATCACGTGTTGGCATTTATGCAGTGAGTCAGGGCCCGGTTCTGGGTATTTTCCAGGACCTCCCTTCCCTGGCATGGGTCCTCCCTGAGTTCCTGCTGCCAAGAGGAGCCTACTCAGGGTGTCTTCTGCCTTAGTCCCTATTCCCCTCCCAGAAGCCCTGGGGTGCCCTGTGGAGTGTCCAAGCTCAAGTGCACAGCTCAGCAATACACAGCTACCCCCCCACCCCCCAGGCTGCCCTGGATGGGGGTAGCCCAGTCCTGGGCCCTAGGTCCTGTCTTCTCTCTTGGCCCCCACCCCTCCTGGTGTGTCTCCCTCCAGTAGGGCCTGGCTACAGGGCTGGTTTCTTCCCCTGACCTCAGCATGCCTTATTTCTGATAGGACTTGCACAGCAGTTCTCGGGCTTACCCGGCCAGAAGAGGGCTGGGCCTCCATGCTGCCTGCCTCTGGCCTTGCTGGTCTCGCAAACCTGGGGTCCCCTACTCCTTCGAGAGAGGGCTTCCGGGGTGGGGTCCTGCCTAATGGTGCCCACCCTTGCCTGAGCTCTGCTCACAGACCCTCTCCCCTACTTGCCTCTCACCTGGGACCCCCCCCCCACCCCCACCGGGTGGCCGGGTTAAACATGCTCCGTCGCTGAACCTTGGTGTCTTCAGGCTGCTCATTTAACCTCTCTGTTTTTCATTTGCAAGGAGGGTGATAGCCCTGCTGTGGGCTTGGACCGAGACTGAGGTGCCGAG
>RJWH01005839.1:0-67267 GCA_004363575.1 Solenodon paradoxus
GGGGGGGGGGGGGGGTATGAGTCCAGGGAAGGGGATGTGTGCAGGGGAGGTGCCCAGTCAGGTGCCGTCCACCCCTCCTTCACCAGTTGCTGGAGGCTAGGAAGTGCCTTGGATGGGACTCAGCGCTGAGTAATTGACTGTCCCTTGCTGCCAGCATGACAGATTCAGCTGGCATTTCCCTCGAGAGTTCATTGATACCCATGAAATTTGTCATGGAGACCTCTATATATGTCAACTGGGTCCCCTAGGCTGCCAGTGTCTGTGCCCCAGAAACAAGTTGGCAAGGTGATCATGGAGCCTTGACCATGCCGGCCCCCACACCTGGAGGAAGCACTGGAGATGAGTCGGGGTGCTGCTGGAAGAGATCATGCTTTCAGGGTGGGGAGTGGAGCACCCACTGTCCCCAAAGCTCCCCTCCACTCAGTGTCCCCAGTCAGGTGTGCCTTCTGGTGACAGTCTCCGACTTGCCACTGAGGAAGCTCTTTCCCACTGGGTGGCAGGGCTGACTCCACTCCCGGGCGCAGGTGTGATGGCTTCAGGGAGGGTCTGTGGCCCCGGCTTCCCCCGGGATGGGTCTGGGACAGCGGGGGCAGTCACCTGGGAACACGCAGGGGCAGGCCCAGGCGCTGATGCCACACAGGCCAAGGAGAGACTCCGGGGGAGGGAGCACGTGTGGCCAGACCCTGCACTGCCGGCTGGGCTATACCGCCACTGAGGGGCCAGGGGATTGAAGAGCTGGAGAGCTCGCAGCACACCAGACTCACTACAGGATTGGGCCTGCCCTTCTGCAGAGCCTGAGAAGGGACAGACACCTGGGCGGGAGATGGCAGGGTGGGAGCCGGCAGGGTGGGGTCCTCATTGTGAGGTTCCTGCCCTGGGTGAGAAGGGAGCAGAGAACAGGCCAGCCACCCGCCCGGCCGGGCTTCAGCACCACGGACAGCAGTGGACACGTGCAAGACGGTGGGGCCCCCCCCCATCACAGCAGACCCCCACCCCAGCTTCCTCTGAGTCACCCGAGGTCTGCCTGCCAGTCTCGGCCCCCAGCCTTCCTCCCGCTTCCCTGCCCCGCCCCATTCTGTTCGGCTCTGCCCCTGGGAGAGGACCAGGCCTGTCCACTAGGAACAGCAGGCCCTGGCCTCTGGCCTGCCCTTCCCCACGTGCCATGCGCCTCCCCCGCCCCCTGCCGGCACCATGCTGGGCGGTAACTTCTAGAAGCTGTTCCTGCCTCCCTGGGAGGTGAGCTGGGGCTAGCGGGCCGTGCTCCATCATTTCTGTGACACCTCGCCTAATTACCCGCGTGCTATTCATTTGGATGTCAGCACTGCCACCGGCCTGTGCCTTTAATTAATAATTTGGTAAAACTCCATGCAGGGCCTGCCCAGGGCCCTGCTGTGGGGGCTGCTGGGCCGGCCCCCCCAACTCGGGGGGCTAGGCCTCTCACCCCCGAAAGTGCAGGCTCCTCTGGGTGCTCCCTGCCAGCACCCTACTTGGGACCACCAGGGCTCAGGGCTGCTGGGGTGGGGAGGGCCCAGCAGCTTGGGCACTGCCCCAGGGGGTTGGGAGAATGGCCGTCATGGCTCCCGTGCAGACACCCCCTCCCTCCTGCTCCAAACACTGGCTTGTTCTAGAAGACTTCCATCAGCAACCCCATGGGTGAGGAAGGAGGCAGAGAGCTGGGGTGACCTAGCCAAGCGCACGCAGCTCCAAGTCCAGAGTCCATGGCCCTGGCCCTTGCCGCAGTGTTCCCACCAGGCCAGGGGCCTCAGGAGAAGCCCCTCGGGGCCTTTCAGGAGGATGCAGGAAAGCAGACTTGGGGATGTGTGCAGTGTCTGGGACCCCCAGGGGGACTGGCTTCCTGGAGCTTAGACTGGTGATGGGGCCCTAGGGGCTCAGGCACCAGGAGCCTGACGCCGGTGTGACAGTGGTTGAAGGGACCAATGAGCTGGACCTGAGGCCGGCTGAGGGGATGGTAGGCTCCTTGGGACAGCGTGGGCCAGGGCTGGGCCTTTTCCCTGGGGCTGGTCGACATGAAAGGCCACCCCCAGCTCAGGGTCCCCTCCATTCCTGGCTGCCACCAGAGAGGGAAGTGACAGGCTGGGTGCCAAGGGCCTGAGTGTGACCCGCAATGGCAGCCAGAGGGTGGGCCCAGGGAGGGTGGGCCCAGGGAGAGATGAATTTGGACCCGACGTGAATTATTGAGTGCTTCCAGACTTATTCTTGGCTCTGGGACGGGCTGTGGTGCGGAGATGGACATCAGGTCCTATTTTTAAGGCTCTGAGGGACAGCCAAGATAGCACCACCCAGAACTGCTCTGCACATGGGTGGCAGGAGCAGACTTTTCCCCACGCCCCCCGTCCAACCCTCCTCCTCGCCACGTCTCCCTGGCCGCAGGTCCCCGTTCCCTACCCAGGCCCCTGCAGCTGCTTCTGCACCCACACCCTGTCCTCCCCAGTCGTGTTTCCACCTGACCCCTGCCTGACCCGACCCCTGCTCTCCAAGCAGCCCCCTCCTCTCAGCTCTGGGCCCCGCAGCACCCGCGCACCACAGCACAGCCCTCTCTGCGACCTGCAAGGTCCAGTCCCTGCCGTCTCCGCCCCTTCCGCACCCGCGTAACCCACCCCCTCCAGGACAAAGCTTCCCTAGACCAGGGTGGCCCGCGGCTCTGCCCTGTGGTCTCTCTGGAACCCTGCTCCGCATCAGTAGGGGTGTATCTTCGGGGGCCTGTGTGCCCGGGGGAGCCAGAAGTGCTTAAAGGCAGACACGGCTGAGACCCGACCTGCCAAGAATCTCGGAGGGACTCTGCCCTCCCACCAGCACGCCGGCCAGGTCACTGCCGGGGCAGTGGGACTGTGGGGACGCCTCAGGAACCACTCAGAGCCAGACTGATGCTGGAGCAGGAAGACTCGTTGGGGGGCCTAGCACATGAGGCCCTCGGGTGCAGTGTGCACACATCCCAAGGACCCAGGCTGGAAGCCCAGGGCTGGGGACCAACCAACATGAGCAACTAGATAAAATAAATGCTTCCTCCTCCTCTCTTCCTGCCTGCTTGCCTTCGCTCCTGCTGCACCTGTCCTTTAATTAAAAGAAAAGAAGAAGAAAACGTGGCATGTGCTCTGCAGCGGGCTGCTGAGACTCCGGCGCGCGGGTCACGTAAAACCCAAGGACCTGGGTTCAGAGTCGGGCCGGGGTGAAAATCCAAAAGAGGCAACTAAATAAAGATGCCTTTCTCCTCTTCCTTCCTAAAAAAGTTCGCCCGGGGGAGTAGCGGGTAGGTCTGCTGCCTCTGGCCTTCATTCCTGCCTGCATCCTTCCTTGAAACGAAATCCCTCCTCTCTTCCTTCTCTTAAAAAAAAAGAACACAGCACACAGGCTACACTTAACCACGGGCGAAGCTAGGCAAGCCGAGAGCTGCAAAGCGCCGCTGAAAGAAACGAAGGACAGCTGTGTGCGGCCGGGCAGACAGCAGCCTCCCAAGCTGACCCGACCCCACAGAACTCCACCAAACCCAGCGGAATCGCAGTGAAACTTCTTTTTCTTCTTGCAGAAATGAGCGAGCTGGCTCTAAAGTCACATGAACTGTTTTGGACGCCAGATGGACGTGCACAAAAATTAACTGAAAATGGGCCAACGTTCCACAAGCAGGAGCGGGAACTGGAACTCTCAGGAGCGGACACGGGGGACTCCTCATGAACTTGGCAATGGTCTTAAATAAGGCACCAAAAGTACAAAAGGAAAGTGGACCAATGGGTATTATCAACTTGGAAAACATCCGGCATCGAAGGGCAAGTCAAGAAAAGCTGACCACAGGGCAGGGGCATCAGTGCAGCGTGTGAGCAGAACTTCACTGTGCCCTTTTCTTTAAACACAAACGAAAAACAAGAACATGGCAAAAAACAAAGTGGTGGTAAATTATTCGAGGAGTAGACAGAAGAGAGAGTGACATCTCAAGAAAGATAAAGTGCACCGGCACCCCAGCCCGCTGCCCGGGCTCCGAAAGCCGCCTCCTTCCTGGCTCCACTGCCCGCTGAGTGCGTTCCAGGCCTGGTCTCCACCTGCCCGCCTGGGCTGGCCGTCCCCCTGCGCCTGTTCGCGGTGCGTCCTCAGTCCCTCGAGGGGGCTGGCTGCTGTCCCGCGCGCTGGTGGCCTGAGTCTTCAAGGGGCCGGCTCCGCTCCAGCCCAGCCCGACAACTGCCGCTGGGCGCTTGGGTCTGGGACCTCCAGGTGCATCCCAAGGTCTGGACTGTGGGCCTCGGGGGGCCTGCCCTCACCCACGAGCTCTGTCGGACCCCCCTTTGGCCTCTGCGCCCTCTGGCTCCTGGGAATGATACAGAGCAGCAGTCAGGCATCGGGCAGCCGGAGGCCGACTCCCGCAGTTGGTCCTGACACCTGCTGCTCATGGCCCCTCAGGGCCGCTGAGGGCTGGGCGGACAGGGCACTGGACACTCAGGCTGGCCAGTCCTCCCCAGAGAGCTCGGGTGCCGGCCATGCTGTCCCTCAGCTCTCGAAGCAGCTCAGCCCGTCTAGGCAGGCCGGACTCGGGGCCGGGAGCGCAGGGAGGAGGCCTAGACCTGGCTCCGCGTGCTGGGCGAGGGGGCCGGCCCGGGCGCCACAGCAGCCCCACGGGAGGCGCGGGCACAGCAGGTCAGAGTCCACCTCAGCGGGGCCTCCATCAAGTGGCTCACGGCCAGTGTCACACGTGGCCGTCTCTGGTCACACGTGGCGTCTGTCTGACAAGGAGCGTGAGGATCGCATGGCCAGCACGTGCCCACCAGCCACACCGCTGTGCCCGCTGCGCCAGGCTCCCGCTGAGAACTGGAATGACTGCTCTGGTGTCCGCATGTGGAGGGAAATTGAGGGTCGCAGCTGCTAGGACACGGCTGAGGGTACAGGCGGGCAGCCCGAGGCTTCTGGAGCGTTCCCAGTGGACACAGCTTCTGGCCCGGCCCCCGCCTTCGGCCGGCTCAGCCCCCCACCCCTTCTGCCTGGAGCCTCATGAAGCAGGCAGGCTCTGCCCCGGGACATGTGCCAAGAGACGCCTCTGGCCACCTCCAGCTGCCCACCTCTGCCGGCCTGGCGTGAGGGGCACGGGGGCGCCCAGGGTCCTGCGGATGTAGTCCCGAGAACGGATGTCAGCCTGTGGGGAGGGATGGCTGCTGACAAGTGTCGCGCTGAGCTGGCCTGGCGGGAGGTGCTGGCTCCATCCTCAGCCTGTGGAGGGGCTGCCAGGTGCAGTGGGCCGGCAGCCCGGCCCCGGGAAAGGGAGCCACAGGGGCTGGGGGACAGGCCGCCAGGCTCCAGGCCCCGAGTGGACAGCCTGAGGTGGGGATCCAGGGCCTCCCAGTTTCGGTTGGGGCCTCTGGGCTCTGGACAGGTTTCTAGCTCCTGTTTTCCTGTAAAGCTGCCCGGAGCCAAAGGTTTCTCCGCTAAACCCTCCTGGAGACAGGCTGTCAGGCTGCGCCTCCGGCTGAGCCACCGCTGTGCGGGCTGCTGCTGCCGCCTGGAGGCCGCCGTGCGCACAAGCAGGGGCGGCCCGGTGGGGAGGGCCAGCAGCTCCTAGCGCCTGAGGTGCAGCACCCGGCTGAGTGCAGGGCTGGGGAGCAGCAGGCACCAGGGAGGCAGGAGGCACGCACGGCCTCCCTCAGGGGCGCCGCTCTGAGCTGGGGCCTGGAGCACAGAGCACTGCTGACAGGGACCCTATGACCCACTTGAGCTCGGCAGGAAACTCCGAGGTCCAGACACGCCCACCGGCCTCACCCTGGCTCTGACCACACCCTCCTCTGGCTTTCTCAGCACACAGCTCCCTCCTGCCCCTGGGCCTCTGCGCGTGCTGCCCTGGGTCTGGCCTGTCCACCTGTCCTCTGTCATCTCCCCCTTCCTGGCTCCAGGGCACGTAGCACGAGGGTCTGTGGCAGACAGCTTCACTGCAGCTCTGACACCCTGCAGCAGCCACACCCCACGCGCCTGGTCTGCACCGCCGGGGCACACAGCCTTCAGACCCCGTGGCGCTGGCCGCTCCTCTCGAGCGCTGGGCCGATTCTCCCGACGACCCTGGCGCTGGAGCAGGAGGCTGGGTGCTGGCGCAGTGGTCCCGGGCCAGGGCAACTGGGCTCCCTGCAGGGGGCATGCAGGCCGGCCCTGCAGTGGGAGCTCACGGCCACCCACCTGGCGCACAGGCTCGGGGATTCGGAAGCGGCAGCAGCCGCGGGTCAGGCGCACAGCCGCCTCCAAGCTCGTTTTGTGGCCCACGGAGACGTAGAGGGGCTTGGTGCTGTGGTCGTGGCTCCTCAGCGCCTGGGGCAGAGATGGGTTAGGACGTGGCGGGCAGCCCCTGTGGCGGGGGACAGGGCCCAGGGACCCTCAGCACCGTGGGAGGACAGGGAGAGGTGGACATGGGTGCAGTGCCACCCTGGGCTGGGGGCTGACCACTCACCATGCCCAGGACGGCCCCTGAGCCTCCTGTCAGGGGGAACATGTCTCCGCCAGCCTGCAGAAGGCGTATCTGGAGGAAGGGACAAGACCCGAAACCGGCTGTCCCCGGTGAAGGACTGAATGCGGCCAGCTGAGCCCCAGCCAGCCCAGGGTGGCTGCCCGCTAGGGCACAGCTCAGCTCTGCTCCCTGCCTACGATGAGGAAGCGGGGCCCGGGGAAGGGCCGTGGCCCGCCAGGCCAAGCAGCAGGGTTTGGAGGCACCGCCCAGTGGACACTGAGGGCTGCCCGCTGGCCAGCCCGCCCCACGGCTACTTCCTGCTGCTGCCTCTCCTGCGAGGAACGTGGGCACGTGCGCCTGCGCTCACACACTCTTCTCGTGGGCGTCCAATGAGTGGTCGGGGTCACCTGGCTGGGGTCTGCAGTCCCTGTCAGCCAACAACTGCCCGGGAGCTGCGCCCAGGGAGAGCCGGTCCACCCTGGCTCCCTGAGTGGGTGTCACATCCCCAGCGGCAGCCCCACAGGGAGGTCCTGGGCGAGCCCTGGGCAGGCCTGGAGGTGGGGGTGGGTCAAGGACAAGCACCTGTGAGCCCCACGTCCTGCTGTCCCCATAACCAGAGGCCCTACCTGACCTGGGTGTCTCAGCCAAGAGGCCATGGGACCCAAGAGGACTCTGCGCGAGGAGGCAGGGGGTGCACGGAAAAGTGGGTTCTCCCACTCTGACCAGGGACCTCAGGGGAGGAAGGAGGGTGTGCACGGGCAGGGCCCGTCTGCTGTCCAGCCTGGGCTGCACGTGCTGGGTTTGCATGCCCTCAGAGACCCCATCTACCGCAGCGTGTCTCCCAGAGGTGCCCCCTCACAGGTCCCTACAGCAGGCCCCCACCTTCTCCCTGTGAAGGGCGTCGTTCTCCAGCCCGTCCACCTGCAGCAGCTTCTTGGCCACCCCGATGCAGGGCAGGTCAGTGAGGACGCCAAGGTGGCAGGCCGCCCCAAAGCCTGTGGGAAGGAGGGTGTGGTGGGAGTGACCGCGAGCCAGCACAGGCAGACCCCTCGGGGCAGGGAGCTGAGGCCCTGCGCCACCTGCCTGGACACCTCGGGTTTGAAGGGGACACCGGTCCCCGACACTCAGGGCCTAATGACCGTGTTCACCATCTGTTCCCTCTCATTTTCTAGCCTCTTCCATTCTCTCCCTCTGTGGCCAACAGGCCACTGCACCCTGTCCGTCAAGGTCCGGCATGCGGCTCCTGCAGGCAGCTGACTGCGTGCTGGGGTCCTGGGACCTGCCTGCCAATCCAGCCGCATCTGGTCCACGGCCCCATGCCCGCTTCTCGGCCCCCTGCTGCCCCCATGCCCGCTTCTTGGCCCCCTGCTGCCCCCAGGTCCGCTTCTGAGGGTGAAGAGCCCTCTCTGGTCCTTCCCGACCAGGTGCCACTGACTGGCACTCGTCCCCCGTCTGGTTCCAGGCGGGGTCTGGCGGGGCAGGCCAGCAGAGCTCCGGCCCTGCAACAGCTGCCGGCGGTCAGGTCCTAGACAGTGGCCCCTGGAAACGGGTCAGCTCAGCCGTGTGGGGTGAGGCGGGCGGGGGGTCCTGAGATGCCCCAAGGAACGGGTGTGCCAGGTGAGTGGAGGCCCCTCCCCCATGGCATTCATGGCTCCATTCGGGGAGCAGGCTTACCTCGGTGGTGGAGCACCCCGTTTCCGTCCACAAGAAGCACCTGGAAGAGCCACAGGGAAAGTCAGGGTCAGCTGACCTGCCTCAGCCATCAGGCGGGGCTGCCCAGCGTTCCCTCTCCTCAAGGCAAAGGGACACCTCCTCCAGAAGGCTCCCAGGCCGCCCCAGTGGCCCACCCTCTGACAGAGGCCTCCCCTGCCCAGTCCAGGCACCTGCCTGGGGCATGAGGCCGGGCTCCTTCTCCTGCAGCCGCCGCACTGCGTCCACCAGGAAGGGCCCCTCTCGGAAGGCCAGGAAGCCTGACACGTAGGGGGCCGTCAGGCTGACCATGCGGCAATCCTCGTATAGCACCTGTCACCAGGCTCCGGGTCACCGGGGCGGGCCCTCGGCCCTTCACCCAACAATCCTTTGTCCTGCCAACTCACCTCGCCTGCTGAGCCCACCGGGGTCCCTGGCCTGTCTCACCTTCTGGAGGAAGGGTCACCAGGTGGGGACCACCCTGCATTAGGGCAGAGGGCATCACCCCACGCGGACAGAGCTGCTCTCCCTACCCCACGTGGGTGGCAGGGGTGCCAACCGCAGGCAGCACTGGCAGGAGGCGCCAAGGAGGAAGCCCTGGCACCGGGGTTCACGGCCACAGGGCGGGAGGGAGGGCAAGCCTGCAGAGGCCCCAGGGCAGGAAAGGCTGCAGGCCAGACGCCGAGGAGTTTTCAGCCGTTCAGAGAGGGGCAGGCCTGACTCTGCGACATGCAGGACACGCAGGAAGGCCGGCTGCCACCAGCGGCTGTGTCAGAACCTCTGCGCAAGCGCTACAGAAGCTAACCGTGAACAGGCAGAGCGGGCAGGCCCCCTCTAGCCCGGCGCTGGGGCACAGCGGCCTGCCTGCGGGGCGCGAAGGCCACCGGGCAGCAGAGGTGCAGCCCAGTGGCCACGGATAGAGAAGACGAGAGAGCTGACGCAAAGAAGACTGACATGGGAGGGAGAAAGCGGTGCTGGTGCTGGTGCTGGTGCTGGTGCTGGTGCTGGTGCTGGACAAGGCGCTGTAGACACGGACCCCACAGCTCCAGAGAGGCCTGGAGATCTGCACCTGCCCTTTTTCCTTCAAAGATCCCCTATCTGGCAGGAGAAAGCAGCCCCCAGGCAGTCCCTGCGCCCAGCTTCTCATGAAGCGCCCCAGCCCCTGCGGGGTACCTCCAGCTCAGGGAAGCTGAGCACCACCAGGGAGGCACAGGCGCGGGCACCGTCGCCTTTCACGAAGGACACGTCCACGCCCCCGACCCTCTGCAGTCCGGAGAAGGCGGGGTCCCGCTGCCATGCCTCCGTGTCCCAGTCCACAACAAGGGCCTTCAGCCGGGCTTGCTCCCTGAGGACACGGACACAGACACACGCACACAGAGACACACAGACATTGGCCAGGCTGCTGTGCGGGACTCTCCTCCCAACCCTGTGGCCACTCTGTCCCCTCTCCTCCCGCCCCTCCCCGCCCCTCCCCTCCCTCCCCCGCCCCCGACGAGGGCCGGAGCGCGCATGCGCACCCCGCGGACGCTTGCTCCCGAAGACCCTTTCGCCCGCCGGAAGCGGGCCTGGCGCAGCCGCGGCTCGGCGGGGTACGAGGGCGGAGGTCGGCCGAGAGCCGCGTCACCCCGGGGCCCGGGTCTTGCGCGTGCCGGACCCCATTACCGTGTCCAGAGTGACAGGGTTTCCTCCGGCGGCCGCCCCGCCGGCTCCGCGGCCATGGGCGCCCTTCCTGTGCGTCCCTTCCGGCGGCTCTCGCGCAGGCGCGGGCCCTGGTTGCCGTGGTTACCGGGGCGCGTCCCTGGGGGCCGCCCCGCGCCTGCGCGAGCGTCCGCGCGCCCCTCGGCCGGCGAGGCGACCGTCGGGGCTCGAGGCGCCGGATGGCGCGGGGCGGAGGAGGCCGCCTGCCGTCGGGAGCGCCCGGCGCCCCTGCCCCTGCCCCTGCCCCTGCTCCTCGCCGGCGGCCCAGGCCAGGCTCCCCCGGGCCAGTCTCTCCGAGGCGCTGCGCGTGCGTGGGCCCCAGACCTTGGCTCCTGCCGCGTTGGTCTCCGTGCCAGCCCGCCCGACGCCCATCACCGCCTCGCCCGGGGGAGCCGACGGACCGACTGACGGACGGGGCTCAGAGAGCGTCCCCGGGAGGGGCGGCCGCCGGAAGGGTGGTGACTGAGGCCTCGCGAGACCGATCCGTGGTTGTGCAGGAATTCGGGCCCGCGGTCTCAGACGGACACACGGAGGGCGACGACTGCAGGGGGAGGCCCAGGAAAGCCTTCCTGTCACCGTTTCTTCAGCCCCCACTACCCACCCGGCCGGGGCCTTATCTGCCCATTCATGCCTCCCCAGGCACTGGAAGCATTCCGCCTTCTAGAGCACCCTCTTAAAGAGGTCAAGAAGGTGACAGGTCACACAAGCCTGCTGTGTCACCTGGGGTGGAGGCTGCAAGGGTTGGGGATTGGGAGATGGCCTGAGCTGTGCCTCAGGGTGCAGGCGGGGTGATGGGAGGGAATGCTGGGGATGCGGGGCTCTAGGAAGTGTCTGAGAAGGGGAGCAGACTGAAAGCGGGCCCTCAAAGGACATGCAAGTGTAGGGCAGGGCGTGCTCCTGTGGCCCAGGACTTCCAGGGAAGCCCGCAACTCCTGAAAGGGAGCTGGGTCCTGCTGTGAGTGTGAGGTGACTTGGACAGCATTTGCTCTCTTTGGGAAAAGCACTCTCCCGGTGCTTTCCCCCACTGGCTTCAGAACCCTGCGGACAGGCTAAACCAGAGTAGGAAGAGTTAGCACCAGAGTGTAAATGTAACCGGATGGGTCCTCTCCCGCCCCCACCCGCCACTTAGTGTCTCTCCAGGCCCAGCTCAGAGCCTGCCCCTCTTACACTGAGGGCACCATGGGTTCAGTTTTCCATGTGCACTCGCTTAGGGCACAACCTAGGAATAGCTTCCCTGGACCCTATTCCCGTAGCAGAAGGAATAACACAAGGTTGTGTTTTTAAAAGGAGAGGTGCAGCAGGGTGAGGGTGAGCAGGCAGGCTACAGCAGGGAAGCACGCACTTAGTCGCTTGCTTAGTCTTGGTTTGCTGCCCTCCCCCCAGCCCCTGGATGCAAATGCTGGTGCTTGGGGTCCGCCCGGCCTGTGCCTGTTGGAGTCAGCAAGCTTAACCGCTACACCACCAGAACGGCCATACAATGCATTCTTAAAGAGATGGAGACCTGGTGGCTGAAAGCGTGACTCCTCGGTAGGGAGCTGTGTGGTGGACGAATGGGAGTGTGGAGGTGGGAATGGACGGTGGGCAGAGGGGGCGGTCAGGGATGCTCCGACCAGAGGACACGGACGACGGTGGACTTGAAGTGGAAGACGGCAGCGGGTGCAAGTATGGTCTCGCACGCCTGCCTCTCTGCGGCTCCAAACACCGGGTTCTCTCTGGGGAGGCAACACGCAATTTACCACTGAAAGGTAAGTAGGCTCCTGGAGCTGACCATTCGCCGCGCACCTCGTCCTTCCTGAGGAGCTGACCTTGCCATGGCCCTTGCAGAGCTAGCTCTTGCCCTCTGCCCCTCATCAGCGGGAGCTCTACTTCCAGGGAGACCGTGCCCGGCTGCGCGGGAGGTCAGTCATGTGGCCGGCGCCCGCGGAGTGATGTCCAACTCCACCAGGACCCTCGGTCTGCTGTACCGTCAGGACTCACCGTCCGAGCCAGTCAGTGCCTGTCTTCTGCCCAGAACCTTCCACTTCCTGGGCCCAAGACAAGAGCATTTCCACAGAAATGCAAACATTTAAAAGAAATCATTCCAAAAACCCTATTTGAAGTCTGTTTACCAGAAATAGAAGTTCTGTCCCCAAACAGAAGGATTTTTCAGCAGCAAAACTCAAAGTTTATTAAACCAGGTAGGACACACAAGAAAATTTACAAGACCAGTGTTTTTATAAAAATGAGAGAACGCTGGAGTAATTTGAAAAAATGTTAGATTAAGGCTGTTTAAGCAGAAAAGAGAAAATAAAACATCTTCAGTTAAACAGAGCAGGAGGGAAAGAATGTCTTCATAGTGTGAGGCTGACACCAGAGCCGCCGGGACGGGTGGCAGAGGAGGAACCCAAGCGGCACCTGTGGCCAGGCCCGCCCCGGCCGCCGCAGTTCAGGAGGGAACCAGAGTCCCGCACCACATCCGAGAGGAGCGACCTGAGACAGGACGTGGGGTGGCAGTCCGCCACCTGCGGGAGGTGTGGCGAGGAAACCGCAGCTCCGTCTGGTGGGCTGACGGCGTCTGCGAGGTTCTTGGCACGCGTTTCTGGTGGGCAGCTCCTGCCCCCCGGGCCCAGGTTCGAGTTGATGGAGTCGTCAGCCTGTTTGGGTTTGCCACGTCAATAGATGTCCTCAGCGCCGACGGTGCCGAGCTGCCTGCAAGGAGCATCCAAGCAATCCTGAAGACAGGTCGCGACACTGGAAACAGGAAGGCAGCCCGTGCCCGGGGCTCGCTGACTTCTCTCTTCCATTTCCCGAAAGGTCACACTTTTTTCTCTCTGAGTCTCCTTTTGTGCCTGTGCTGAGACGCACAGAAGGGACTCGGGGCCACCAAGAGCACGTGTATTTGGGGACTGCCAGTCCATTAGAAGCGGCCAGAAGCACGCTCTGACCCAGGCGCAAAGAAACATCCACTTAGTTTCAAAGCACTAGAACTGGAAGGAAATTTGGTCACTGATCCAGTCCCTTTGCTCTGCAGGTGCAGAGACTGACATCACCAGGGCGCTCCAGGTGACATCTGTGTGGGGCTGGGGGAGGTCCTGTCAGTGTGACCTCAAGGCATGCACATCAGGGCCTGATTTGTGCTTGTGAGGAGGAGACACGAAGCATCTGGCCTGTTTTCAAGTCTCAGGAACTTAGGACCCTGTGCCCAGTGCTCTGAAAAGAATGGCCTGGAGGAAAGGAGGCAGCTGGGTTCTCTTCTGTGAGTGAGGAACAGACAAAAAGATTGAGGCACAAAATCAGCCGTCGCTCTCCCTCTCCCTCTCCGGGCAAGTCAGAGGGGAGGACGCAGAGGCTGGCGGCCTGAGATGGAGCATCCGACTCCAGCACCTGGAAGCCGCTCTGGATCTCCCCTGGAGTTTGGAGGATGGGGGCTAATCTGAGTTCACGTCTCCAGGAATCGTCTCCAGGGAGCAGAGGGCCTATGAGGAGAAAGTTGTGGAATGTGGCTCCTGGGAGAGCGTGGCTTCTGGCCATCGTGCTTGGACCTGGGCTGCACGTCTCAGTGGTGAGTGCTGTGCCCCGCTTTCCTGGGGGCATCGCGGCGCCCAGCGGAGGCCCCCCAGGCAGGTCTCACACAGACAGAGCACTGGGGGGGCTTGTCTGTCGCTCGTGCTTCAGTTTCGCAGCCACTTTCCACACGGAGGCGCAACTGGAGAGCAGTATCTCCTCTGGGAAAAGAGTGTCCATCTCGGGGAGCACGTCGACCGCCTTTGTGTCCAGGTAACCCACCAGCGTGTCCTTCAGGCTGAAAGACCAAGAAGCGACAGATGAGATTTGAAATGGCCCGGCCTGCAGTGCCTGTCACAACCCGAAGCAGGCGTCCGGCTCCGGGGTTCGGGCCCAGTGCCGCGGACCCCGGAGCGGGCAGCTCGGCCTGCTGCGTGAGGACAAGGCCTCAGCATCCCAAGGGAGGTGCAGCCACTTCACGACTAGATCAAGGCCCTAGATTCTCCAGGAAAGGGGTGTCTTCTCTGGTAGAGAGGTGTCGAGCATGCCCGAGACTAGAGGCACAGAGCGTGGCGTGAGGAAGGACAACACGTGACGTGCACTCCTGAGGGAAGTCAACTGCTTATTAGAAAAACAGGAAAATTAAATCCCTCCCTCACACCAGACACATGGTGAGCAGAACAAGTTCCAATGTAAAACCTTTTATAAACCACCAAGAAAATAAGGGAGAATACCTCACTGTTTTCTTTAAAAGGAACCTTACAGGTGCATTTTCCATCTGAGGCTTTCAAGGAAAACCCTGACAGATTCAGCGGTAACATTAAGGACTGAGAACCTTTGTTACAGAGCAAAGACTAATCTCAAGATTAAGAAAAAGCCCAAAGGAAAATCACAAGGGTCATTCAGAGGAAGACATGTAAGTGGCTGAAAATGGAAAAAGGTTTCCGCCTCACTAGCAAATAAAGAGAATACAAGGGAAAAGGAGATGCCACGTGAAATTGGCGTGAAATTGGCCAAACCGAGAAGAAGGTCACAGGCAGTCATTCTACACCGTGGCTTCCATCCTGTCAGCAAAGCACATCTCTGTGGTCACGTCCACGCGGCACAGAGCTGGAGCCTGTACAGTCATCAGACCCCAGCAGGGGTCAGACCCCGAAAGCCCCGGAAACCGAGATCAGGGGCCCAAGCTGGTGGGGCCGGGGCTCCCGGGGCTGAAGCCGTGCGCCCGGCCGGCCTGCACGCCCTACCTCCACTTGGGGTTGAAGTCCTCCGCGGCCTGGGGGTTCCTCAGCTTCAGGACAATCATCTCATGAAGCTCCAGGAGGAAGGTGTCCAGGCTGGTGCGGTTCAGGAATGTGGCCAGCAGTGCGTTATGCTCTGGGTTGAGAGCAGCCGTGTACTTGGGACTGAGGTCTGCAAAGGGCTCCTGGAGGGAGGATGGAGGGAGGTGGCGGCATTGGCGGGGTGGCCTGGGGGCGCGGGACCGCGCGCGAGCACGGCCACTCACCTTGTTGAGATGCACCAGCTGCTCAGACCTGTGTGTGGACAGGGACTGCCAGAGAGCCACCACGTGCTGCAGCTGACACCGGCTGAGGACCTGTGGGGACAGCGGGGACCGCCAGGCTGAGGGCCTGGCCTACAGGGACGCTCCCTGCGGGAAGCCCGTGTCGCGTGCACGGGCTGGCGCTCTGCAGCGCCCCCGCCTCTGGAACAGCCAGCGTGCCTGTCCACTCTGGGCCGCTGGGCGAGAACCTGCCCTCCCTCTCGTTCCAGAGGCCGCCTCGATCGGTCCTCTCCAGCGAGACGCAGCGGAGGGGCAGTGCGAGTTCCTCCCGCGGCTAACCCACCTGCAGCACTGGCGCCGTCTGATCCATCTGCAGCAGCACCTGGACGTACTCGTTCAAGCGCAGACTGGGGTCCTCCCCGGCCATGCTTAGGAAGGCCAGAGTGACCTCTACAGTGGACAGCGCTTCGCAGGTATCGCTGTAGGCCTGCAGGTGCCCGCTGATGGCGGTCAGCGCCATGTGGGGGAGGGGGCTCTGGGGACGGAAGGCCAGGCAGCGGTTGGGCTTCTGAGAGCACTGGGCTCAGTGCCGAGGCCACGCGCGGGACGGGCTCTCCAGCAGCAAGAGCAGTGAACGCGTGTTGCTTACCAGGCGTCGGCAGTAACCCTGAGTACGCCAGGGGTTTATGCGGACAGACACGAGTTCACTGAATCCTCTGAGCAGCCTTGTGAGGCTGTGCACGTGACACGCACACAGCACGCACGTCACACACATCACACATAAAGCCCTCACATCACAGCACACACGCATCACGCCACACGATGAGCAGGAACAGGTGCACCCTGGTGGAGGAGTGGTGGAGTCTGCCCCCTTCAGCTGAGTGCAGTCCACAGACATCCCAAGGACGCAGGAGCAAGTCCCTGGGCCGGGGACAACCGGCTGGACCACTAAATAAAACAAGTGCCTCTTCCTCCTGTCTCCCCGCCTGCACCTTTCGTTTACACGGCAGGCAGGCAGGCGGCCGTGAACCCTGGCGCACTCACTTCCGAGTACAGGGTGGGCCCTCGGGACTGAGAAACACCGCAGACTCAGCTCACACCGGAGGCAAATCCCTCCCCGGCTCAGGACGCTGGGGGCTCTGGTGCTCGGGCACACGGGACGGGGTGGACGTCCAGAGGGGGACCGGCTCTGGTGGATGGCACCAGTGACAGGTTACCCCTCACCTGTGGCATCTTGTTCTTGATGTTCATGAGGAGATACTCGTAGTTCCAGTCCCGTCTGTACACCAGAGTGGGTATCCCCTAGACAGAGGCAGGAGCGGCATTGGAAACCAGTCTGTGGGGAGGTTCTGGTCAGAGGACCCAGTGGGTCCCCGCCAGTGCCTGCAGGAGCCACTGCTGGGGTGGCCCCACAGAGTCTGCATACAAGCTTGGTGTCACCACAGCTGCTGGACACAAACCCAGAAGCCCGGCCATCCCAGAGGACACTGGACCCTTGTGGTCACCAGGAGACAGGTGAGGACACCAGTGGGTGCATCCACTCAACTGCTGGCGAGATGGAGGGTCATGCAGTTGGGTAGCAAGGGATCAGGGAGTCAGCCTTGGGCTCCGGGCTGCACTATGGGCTGAGGACAGAAGTCCCCAAGCAGCCTCTCTGGGACAAATTCCACCCAGGCAGCATCAGAGGGGACGTGCACGGCATACAGGAGAGGGCAGAGATGCCGTGCTGAGGCCCCGGTCAGTGCAGGCCGGTGAGCTTGATCCCAGAAGCTGGGGGCTTGCCAGAAAAAAGCGGGGGTGGTGAGGCAGGAACTGAAGTGAGCACCACCAGGCTTTTCTCGGCGACGGGGGGCGTTCATGCCCCGGAGCTGCAGGGCCGGCGCCCGGGCACACTGGGCGTCAGACGTGGTGACTGGGTGGCCGGCCACCGCGTCTCCATCTCACTTGAAGCCACCGGGCTCCCTGCCGAGCCGACCCCACCCGCAGCGCAGCGTCAGCTCACCTTGAGGCTCAGCCGGGGCTTGCCCTGGAGCAGGCGGCTGCAGAGCTGACGCTGGATCCGCTCCAGGTCCAGCTCCGGGTCCAGCTCCTGCAGCGGTGCCTGGCCCTGCGCCACCTGGTACTGGCAGTTGGACAGGATCAGTGGCGTCAGGTCCCGCTCCACCTCGTAACTGATGACGTGCAGGTCGGTGACCTCGGAGGCCTCGATGGAGTAGCTGAGGGGCGCGGAGCAGGGGTTGGCGGGCGGGCGGGCGGGAGGCGCCAGCACCCTGTCCCGCGCCGCGGAGCCCGGCTCACCTGCCGCTCTCCCCCGAGAACCGCTCCACCGTGTGGACCATCTCGTTGTGCAGCCGGATCAAGTAGCTGACCAGGGCAGTGGCGCAGAGGCCCAGGCCGCGGCGGCGCGGCAGCACCACTTCGAAGTCTGAGTCCAGCTCCAGGTCGTGGCTGCAGTAGCCCTTCGGGAGCTTGATCTCACCTGCGCACCCAGCGCCGCTCTGAGCAAGGCTGTCCCTGTGGCCACGAGGCCATGCGGCCAGGGTGCCTGAAGCCCGACCTCCCTCTGGCTGCTGACAGCGGCCAGCGCCGCGGCTCTTTGTGGCCCACAAGGCACCGGGGCCTGTCCCTGACGCCCCCGCTCCTCCCGGGCACCCCCCAAGCACTCAGACGAGCACCACGCCCGCGCCCGGGGCTGCACAGAAACGGGGGCAGCCAAGTCTGGTGGCCGACAGGAGCAGCGCCCGAAGGCCTCCTGCCGTGCAGTGTCACGGGGGCGGGACGCTCACCGTTGGTCTCCAGGGACTGCCTTAGCCTGTTCCACGTCGACAGGAAGGTGGTGATCCTGTCGTGGAACTGCTGCCTCAGGCCATCTGTGCAACAGGACGTTGTCAGGGCCCCGCAGTCACACGCAGCCCCGCCTTGGGAGGCTCCTTGCCGCGCCAGCCACACAGGTCGCACCTGACTGGTGGCTGCTTATGAAGCCACGGAGGGAGCTGTACCCCACTTTCGGGGCGTTCTGGAACCGCTTCACCAGGTCCCGCTGCAGGGCCAAGATCTCGGGCAGAAACTTCACCTGTCTCAGCTCTGCCTCCTGGAGGGGACACGCAGTGCCACCTTCAGGGGACCAAGAAACAGGCCCGGATGGATCGCGGCCGGCGCAGCGGCCCGCACCTGGGGCGGGGGACAGCAGACAGCCCTGCCCTTTGGGCTGATCACTGGCACCCAACAGAAAGCGCCCCAAGAGGGTGTTGCCCTGGTGTCCCCGCAACCATGCCTCTCCTAGGCACCCAGGCACCCAGCGAGACCATGGCGTCCGGCGAGGGCCCTCCTGCGGAGGAGTCATCCTTGTTACTGGCCCGAGACACTCCTGAACTCCTGCGCTGGACAGTGAGCCCTGGTCCTGGAGGGAGCTGACCATGCCGGAGGGCCAGGAACTCGGGTGGATGAAGGGAGAAGCAGGTGTTCTGGTCTCAGAGACGCACTTCCCGCTCCCTGCCCCGTCCCACCTCCACGCGCACTCAAGCCTCTTCCTGGACCGGCGCCTGATGCCCCGGGACCAGGTTTTTCCTTGATGGACTCGTGTGGTTGGGTCTTCACATTTTGCATTTCTTCTCCAGCATCTCTTTCCCGGGCCCTGGGTCTCAAACTCGGGTTGGTGGGATTTTTCTGGCCTGTACTTAGCTGCCCAGACCTGTGTGCCTGGCTGGCTGACCAGCACCAGGCTCTGGGGGACCAGCATGAGCAGGAAGGATGGGGATGCTCTCCTCCCTTCCAGAGGGGGGCCCGCGGCCAGATTCCTGGTGTCCCGAAGCCGCCTTACCCGCTGCAGGAAGTGCCAGAGCACGGGCACCGTGTCCCTGCCGTTCCTCTGCTCCAGCAGGTGCTGCAGGTACTCGACGCCGACCCTCCTCCTGCAGCTCCACATCCGGGAGCAGTGGACCACGCTGTCCCGGGGCAGGTCAGGCAGGAAGAGCGCTGGGTCCCCGTAGACGATCTTACCCACGGGGTTGGTGCTGATCCGCTCATCCTGGCTGATGAGCGTGGTCACCTCCGGGAGGCTTCGGTCCAGTTGCTGGGGGAGGGACACGGACAGGGGTCTGGAGGCGAGGGACAGTGGGCGTGGAGATGTCCCGGGGAGGAACGCAGCACGCGAGCACACGCCCTGGGTCATGGTCATCATCAGCGCTCCCCAGACAGAATGGGGTGCAGAGACCTGTGCTTTGTTCCCCTTCTTTTCTGGTGACTTTTATCTCCCAAGTGGCCAAGCAGCTCAGAAACCTTCTTATCTGATGGGGGCAGACACCTGAGGGGCGTGCTGGGTCTCAACAAGACCTGCTCGGCGGAAGGGGGACAGGCCTGCTGCCTGCGTTTCCTGGACTCACGGTAACTGCTCAGGTGGGGAGCAGAGGGCTGGGCGAGGAACCCCTGAACCTGGCCTCGTGGGAGGCTTAGACACGCTGGCCGAAGGGACAGATGTGGGTCGGTGCGCCCACCGGCCGGCACCCTAGCCCCTCACCTGCAGCTCAGGCAAGAGCATGGCCTCGACCACCTTTTCCCAGTTGTTTCTCGCTTCCTTAGTCGACAGCGTGGCATCGAAACGCAGAAGGCCTGCAAAGGAGGGCGGAGCAGCCCGGGACATGGGAAACGAGTCACCCGGGGGCCAGGGGTCTTCGAAGAGTGACCCCGCTACCACCCTCACGGTCTCGGGAGCCGCCTCCGTCTCTAAAGACTCAGCTCGCTGCCAGCAGAGCTGCGGTACCCGCCCCGAAAGCGGCCCTGGCGTCGCGGGGCCAAGCCTCGTTGCCCCGTGGCTGCCCGCCGTACCCTGGCTGGACGGCAGGGGCTGCCCCCCAAGCAGGCTGCGCAGCGCCAGGTGGGCCGTGCTGGCCGTCTCGTCGGCGCTCTTGCCCAGCGTAGTGGTCAGCTGCTCCACATCCCTCTGGACATGCCGCTGCAGGAAGCCCGCCGGGTCGTTCACTGCAGGCTTGATGATGGCCCCCACAGCCTGGCCACAGAGGAGGGTCGGGGTGATCAGGGGCCGCGGGCCGCACGGCGGGGGCCGCCCGGCGTGACACAGGGCCGCCCTGGTAAGTCAGCATGGAGCAAATGCCCGAGCTGCTTTCTTCCCCGGAGTCACGCAAGACACGGGCAGCTCACGTCCGGGGCGCCTTGGTCTGCCGAGGGGTGTCGTGCCCCCGCGTGCCGCGAGGACAAGCCCCGCCCTGTACCTGGGGGCTGTGGGCAGCTCCCAGAAGCAGCGCCAGGTGAGTGAGTAGTCGGGAGAGAAGGAAGACCACCAGGGACAGCTCTCGGTCCGAGGCCACCACGACGCCTCTGGGAGGCGGGCTTCCCAGCACATGGCCAGTCTGAGTTCTGTCTGTGTTATTTCTGGACGGACAAAGGGAAACAAGGCCACATCAGCTCAGACATGGCAGATGGCAGGCGCAGGCCCAGGGCCATGACTGAAGAAGCCATGCGACCAGCCTCCTTCCTGAGCCTTGCCCGCTTCCCGCACCCGACTGACCCTCTCTGTCTGACCTCCCCGCACAGCGGCTGCTCGCTCCGCGGGCCGGTCTCCAGATGGAGTCGGGGCCTGCCTGTTCCCTGACTTCTCTGTGGGGTGGGCGGGGCGGCGAGTCTGGGACAGTGGACACGGACACGGGCACATGAGCACAGCGGTGTCAGTGACCCACATCAAAAACTGGCACGGGGTCTGGCCGGGGTTTCCTTCCACAACTGACGGAGGCACAGAGAGAGCAGACGCGTTCGACTGGGCCGACACGATGCCGTGGACGCACCGCCGGGGCGTGTGACAGCGGCGAGCGGTCTCACACCGCAGAGAAGCCAGACGTCTGCTGAGGTCACAGACCCGCCGGGAGTTGTGGCCGCGGAACTGAGGACTCGACAAGGAGACTAGTCTCCTTTGATTTCCTCAAACTGGGAGGAGCGAAGAATTCTCAAGTGACGCAGCCTCTGCTCAGCCAGACAGACACCTGGTTTTTGTTCGGGCACATTCTAGCGTCCCTCTGAATGTCTCTCTGTCAAGTGTGTGTCCGGCCCACCCGGGGGGCCCCTGACTGCAGGGTCGGCAGAGTCGCATGTGTTTGTGGCGCTAACGACAGAGGGACGTGGCCTGGATGCTGGGGTGGCTCAGGCCCCGAGGGCCCCGGTGACTGACACTGTACGTCATCCTGCATCGATTGCAGCCCGGGGCTGGGCTCCTCACAGGGGAGCAGTCTCACTTACACGATCACTTGAAATCCGGCCTCGGGTTTGTGACCGATGCCTCCGATCAGGGCGCCGCAGTCCACGCACGTGCTCTGCTCCATGGGCATGCCGCACTGGGGACAAGACCTGGGGCTCAGCCGACGGGGAGCGGGTCACCACCCGCACCGGTGTGCCCGGGGGCACGGGTCAGGGCTGCCCTACTGTGCCGCTCCAGGAGCGGCTGCGGGGGCCGCGGGGCCACAGGGGGCAAAGTGGTCTTCAGAAAGCCCAGAGGCGGGCTTTGTTCCTGGGCACAGGCAGCTCTGTAGTCAGTCCACTGGCTGCGCCCCACACGCGCCTGTCCCAGTCTCCCGCGTGTCACATCTAACGAGGGTCACGGCAGCGTCCCAGCTCATCTGCTGCTGTCATCCAGGCCCGGATTCATGGCCTCCAGGCCACTCGGCCACTCAGACTGTGCTGCTCCAGACAGAGCACCCGAGAACAGGCCCAACGGCAACAGGCGCCCAGCCACGGAATTCGGAGCCCAGCGCCGCTGCGGCCAACGGAACCGAATCCCTTTTCGTGGCCATGAGTAGAGGTGCTCAGACCGGGGAGCATCTTCCTCGGCCCTTTTCCTCCAAGCCTGTTTCCTTGATTAAATGACACTCCCCGCTCAACCAGCAGCCCTTCTCTGAGAGGCACAGAGGACACTGCGCAGGCCCTGCCTGGATGCCGGGGCTTCAGAGATGAGGGACACTGGCTGCGACCCCACGGTTTCCCCTGACAGGCCTCTGTTGGCCTTTGCTATCCACGTGTCTGCTGCTGGGCAACCAGGCACGCACGGTCTGTGGAGCACCGGCCCACGACGGGGTGGCAGGTGACGACCGAGGCTTCGGGTAGATGGAGCCCACGTCGTGGTGACAGACGGCCAGGGCTGTGCCCAGCGCGGCACCATACCCAGTACAGCCCACGGGGCTGGCAGAGGCCCAGCCTGAGCCCTGGCTCCACTGAGCTGTTCCCTCGGAACAGGAGTCCGTGTCCCCTGGAGGCCCGGGCCCTCCGTGAGCGCCTCTCCCAGACCCGGAGGAGCACACATTCTGATCCCCCAAGCCAGACCCGACACCCAGACTCACCTCTCCGACAGAGCAGGGGTGACCTTTGGGGCACGCTGTTAAAAAAAGACAGAGGTTGGCTGGTGAGGTTTCCTCTAAGCCCCACAGTTTGAGGGGTACCAGCGCCTTTCGGGAGGGCCCTCCGGTGGACAATGACTCAACGTGGACCAGGAGCACAGCCAGCGCACGCAGCTGTGGGGTCTGAACCCCAGTCTACGGAGCGAGGGGAACTGGAGGCTGCGGGCTCACACCGGGTCACCGCGGGCTGAGGGGCGGTGCCGCCCAGGTCTGTCTGGAACGGCTGCACAAAGGAGCATCGAAGGAGTATTTACACAGCAAGAGCAACGCTCAGGTAAAGCCGTGGGTTCTATCCTCCTGGCTCCCAGCTTTGGCTTCAAAAAGAATTATCACTGGGGCGGAAACATGGGCGGATCGTGAGCCGAAGTGGCCCCTGTTCCAGGAACGGAAGCGCAACCCCTCCAGGCGTCGGTCACTGCAGAGCCCCGTCCGCAGGCCACACACGTGCTCAGAGGCACCAGAGGCAGCGGCGGCGGCAAAAGGCCGGCCCTCGGGGACCTGAAGGCGTGAGCAGCCTGGACCCCAGTTCTAAGTCAATGCCCGCGTGGCACGGAGGCCGCATCTTTGAAGAAGGCGCACAGACGCGATCCCAACACTTACTGTACCAGCGGAGTCCTTCCAGACCCTTCCAGCTCCTCGCTTGGACCAGCAGGTCCTCTGGCATCGTGGGGAGGAAAGCACGCTGGAAACAAGAAGGCAGCAGCTCTGGGCCTGTGACCACTTGCTGGCCGTGCCTGTCCAGCCGGAGGCCTGGCTCGAGTACCCGAGCCGCTCGTGCCCCTGCCCCACACACAGCAACTGTCGCTAGTAAGGGGACAGGCAAGTGTCCACCACTGCCGGGCCCTGGAGGGCCAGAGACGGACGCGGACGCTGGAAGGCGAGCAGCTCCGCAGCGTCCAAGGGACCGGGGCCAGCCCCATGTTCCCGCAGTGCCCGCCAGCCCAGCCTTACCGCCATGGTGGCCGGGGAGAAGGCCAGGTTTTTCAGCGGCGCCAGGACGCTGTTCTGTCCAACCATAAGGATGATGGCCATGTGGACTGCCATTTCTGTCACGGTCCCTTCGAGGTCACCGCCACCAGGACGGAGCCCCAGCAGGGGGAAAGTGTTGGTCACGAGGGATGCTGCAAACAGTCTGACTTCAGGAGAAGGAAGGACCTTGGTCTTGCTGATGAATTTGGTCACCACGTCACATTGCTGGCGGCAGGAAGGTCAGATGTTAGATACTACCCGAGAGGACAACAGAATCTGGTTTGCTCTTGTCAGTCTGAATTCTGACACAAGACACGCACCAAACAGAGGGACAGATGTGTCTACGGATGGGCCCTGGGGAGGTTATCCTGAGAAGAGGACTCTCCGCCCAGGCACGGACATTGCACCCCGTTTTGGTCATCATCATCGGATGTCCTGTATCCACAGGACCCCTAAAAGCTCTGGGTGAGGCTGTCGTTCGCCACAGAAGGCTGGAAACCCCACCCTCATTAAGACACCACGGGCGCGGTTTGCAGCTTCACTTCTGTCCTGAAACACCCCTCCCTGTGAGACGAGGGACCGGCCGCCGCCGACTCACCTCCGGCCGAGGGTGGAGGGCCACATGGTGACACCGGTACAGCATCGAGACCTCTCTGAAAAGTGCCAGCAGCAGCAGCACTGCCTGCTGAGTGTCAGAGCTCCTGCAGGCCTGGACGGTAGGGCGCCCGGTTAGACGGGGTGCGGACAGCCCTCCGCGGCAGTAGGCGCCTTTCCAGGACTCTGGGCGCCCAGCACCCAGTCCCTCAGGGCTCACTCTCTGGCCAACAGCGTCCCAAGTGTCCTCACAGGACACTCGGTGCTGACATGCCGCAGTCGGGCACAGAGGCCACCCATGGGCCACCTTCTCCGTCCTAGTGACGCTCCCGAGTGGGCGGGCATTCCAGACCCTCTGTCCCAAGGGCTCCAGGAGCGAGGGCCCAGCACGCAGACCCAGGTCTGACATCCCCACGTCCTTCCTCACGTAAGTCAGCCTGAGCATGGGACCCGGAGCCGAGAGGACTGGGCAGTGGCACCGCCTGGCTCCCATCAGCGTGGCCCCAGAGGAAGTCAGACGCAAGTGGTTCACAGCCGCTGGGGAGAAACCAGCAAGGCCGAGCGCGTCTGTCCCCACGCTGCTGCTCTCGGCGGCGGCCAGGTGTGCAGAGCACAGGCACAGGACCTGCCGCCTGCGCCCGGAGCCTTCCTACCGCCTGTGTGTCACGCACGGAGGATGTGGATCCGCGCAGAGGCTGCGACCGTCCTACCTTCAGAGCGTCCTTGATGGCCAGGGGTTTGCACTCCAGGACGGCTCTGCCCACCGCGTCACGCACGGCCTTGTATTCGCTGCCGTACACCAGGTACCGGTCCAGCTGGCTCAGACAGGCCTCCTGCAACGGGCCAGCGTCAACCCCGAGGGCAGGGGGGCTGTGGCGAGAGCCGTCGTGGCAGGCGAAGGCCCGGGTGGTCGCCAGAGGCTGAAAGGCGGCTGCGCTGGGAAGCAGCCCAGCCGGTGGCCACCAGCTGCCCCGGGGAAGTGGCTCCTTGCTCTGGGGGGTCATGAGCCGGGGAACTGGAGGTGGTAACGCTGCCCGGGTGCCTGCTTTGTCACGCCCGGTAGGCACAGCACTGGAGCGGGTGGCGCCAGGTGTCAGCCGATGGCCCAACCGGCAGTGAACAAATAGCACGTGGGAGGCCTCCCCACACTCTGGCCCGTGTGTGCTCGTCTCTACGCCCCAGCCACGCCGACTGCAGCCTCTGTCCGTTGCCCCACTTTCCACCCCCGCCCCCGAGAAGACCCGGGCACATCCTGCGCGCTGAGCGACAGTGAACTCGCTGTGGCCACGCAGGCGCAGAGCTGGCGCCCCAGGTCAGGCCCAGAGCAGCTCCGCGGTGGGTGCGAGGCCGCGGGAGCGGGGACGGCCCGACGACTAGTCACCTGCTGCGCGAGGACGCTGTCGGGGAAGAGCCAGCGGGCCGGGTGGCCTGGCTGGGACAGGTGCTGCACGAACTCCATGCCCTGCTGGCTGACGAGCCTTCGCACCAGGTACACACGGAACCAGTCGTTGCCGGCGAGGGCGCAGAAGCGCTCCACCTGCTGCAGGAAGCGCCGCTGCTCCCCGGGCCCTGCTGTGCGGCGGGGCGGTGAGGGGCGGGGCGGGGGCCAGGCGGCCACAGGACACGGGCGGCCTCCCGGCCCCATCACAAAGCCACCCGGGAGACCCCGCGCCCCAGGCCCTGGTGGAGGGCGGGCGAGAGGCTCACCCGAGTCTTTCCCGGGCTCGGCCAGGAGGCCGCAGGCCCGGTCCAGGCAGAGGCGGACCCTGGCCAGCTCCTGCAGGTGGTCCACCAGCGCGTCCGGGCTGCGTCTCCCCAGGGAGTGGGCCTGCAGGAACTGAGTGTCCTCTCGGAGGAGCGCCAAGTCCTCGCTGGGGGAGCAGGCACTCCTCTTCTCGTGCATCGAGTCCTAGAGCACAAAGCCTGTCACAGGCAGTCGCCGGGGTGGCCGGGAGGGCAAACTGCGCTGGCCCCGGGGGACAGTGCTTCTGAGTCCCGCAAGCCAACCTCCCTTCTCATTTCAGGGGCCAGAGGGAGCGAAGGACGCCCGAGAGAACTTCTTGGCGTCGCTGCTGACGCGCACCCCACGTGCGCCCAAGGGGAGAGTCTGTGCGCCCCTCCCTTGACGGCGAGGCGGCTCAGGGCGGCGGCCCCCAGGCCCCTCTGGCTGCTCGCCTGTCGCGTGCGCACGAGGCGCACGCACAAGGACTCAGTGCCTGCAAAACTTTCTCCTCCGGAGCAGAGCGGCTGCTCATGTGTTGACTCCAACTGCGTTGTGTGTTTTCAGAAAAACTGTCCCGTTTCCACAGAGCAGGCAGGGAGAGCGGGGGCGTCGAGCACTCACCTCCAGGCAGCTGCTCACCAGCAGGTACAGCTCAGTCTTATCTTCCATTATGAACATCTTCTTTTCCAGCAAGGACAGGTAGTCCTGGATATACCCTCTGACTTCACGGAAGCTAGGGAAGGGGAGAGGTTACTGCCGGTTATCGCGGGTCTGGTAACAATCCTGCCAAAAAACACGAAAGGCCCCATCGTCCTTTCCTCTGGTCATTCCTTCCAGCCCCATCATCAGGTCTGTAATTTTCGGTCTGTAAATATGTGAGGACCCAGTGCTCACAGTTATGTCTGTCGCTTCTGGGAAGCCGTGGGAGTTTAGTGTGCCCCGAGCATAGTCCACCGCACCCACGGTCCCCACGTCGGGAACGTCCAAGGCGACCCACAAAATCAGCACACGTCTCCCTCCACTCTCTTCCCGCCGGCCCGCGCCTTTCCTCTAACAAACAAAACTTTAACGAAAGCGTATGGCTTCCACACGGGGTACCAAGCCCAGCTGGATGCACGCTGCGTTTCCATTTCTCGTAGCAAAGAACTCCAGATGCGCCCCCCACCTGTGGCGGGGTATAAAGCGACACGCCATGAGGCTCCTGCGTATCTCAGGTCAACCTTATGCAAACGCAAAAGAAACTGCTCCTGTGATCGAAGATACTTTGCAAGTATTTTATGGGAAGACCTGAAGGAATCTCGTCTGAACAGACTGTTGCAAACGGGGAGAAAGACGAAGGGCGCGTGGAGAGGACGGCAGTGGGCCGGAGTCCGTCCAGAAGTCTGACACCGGGGCCGCGCCGGGGCCTCTGCGTCCGCCTGTCCCCTCCGCCTCGCACACCCCCGCCAGCACCGACTCCGACCCGCTCAGCTGGCTGGCCTCTCTCGCCCGGGGAAAGCGCCTCCACACCCGAATACCTACTCGTCCTGCGAAGGATGCCTGCGGGCGCGGGACTAGCGTGAGGCCGATGGGAAGGGCGGGCTCTCGGGACGCTTCCCCGCCCCGCGCTCACCTGTACTTCAAGAGGAGCTTCAGCACCACGGAGCGGACAACGGGGCTCTTATCCACGATGTCATTGAAGGGAGAGAGAGACTTCGTGTGTTCGCAGATGCCTGCGGGAGATGGAGGAAGGCCCGTTGCGCCCTCGGGCAGACGAGCGAGGCCGGACGGCTCCCGGGAGCCCCACACTCACCTTGGGGTGCGTTTCTGAAGCGCTTCTTCTGCACGAAGAGCAGGGACAGCAGGGCCTGCACCACGGCCGGCTCCGGGGGCGCGTTGTCTCTGAAGCACACGGTAGACACCACGTCCACGAAGAAGACGTTGCACAGCTGCCGGAAGCGGGCGTGTTTCTCGACGGCGGCCCTGTGAGGGCGACTGCATGGTTGGGGCCGGGCCGCGCACGCCGCTCTGGGCTTTCAGGACAGCGGCATTTAGTTAAACAGAAGGACGCAAACGTCTCCTTGGGTTGGCTTGGGTTGGTCTTCACAATGACAGCCGACAGCACGGAGACTCCGGAGGACCAGCCAGCAGCCCCGGTCTCCCCAGCGCTGTCAGAGACCGACCCACAGGCTGGCCGAGCGGGTGCTCCCTCTTTAGGGGACACCCAGGGACCGGGGAGGAACGCCAACACCCTGGGGAGCTGCTGGGGGCAAGGAGCTCCGGTCACTGTCGCCATGTGGCCGCCCACTATTGTCGGGGACAAGCCAGCCCCATCTAAGTTCCTTCAGCCTCTTGTGCTGGTTCTAATTACGACTTTCTGGTTTGTCTCCCAAATCTGCACATGTGTACGCCTGGGGGACAGCAATTCTGAGAGGCTCCGTGTTTATGAAGGTACCTCACTGGGCATGAGCCTCGGCTGGGCTCCAAAGCCAGCTGTTCTGGGTTCATAGCGTTTATGTTTCTGAACGCAGAAAAGGAAGGCAAAGACAGGACAAGACGCAACCCGAGGGGAGAAACAGTTAAGCCTGTGGCCTCCAGCTCAGTGCAGTCCATACAAATCCCAAGGACCAAGGCTCGCGTCCTGGGGCAGGGAGGAAACCACTAGGAGGAACAACACAATAAAAATAACGGAAATGCTCCTTTCTCCTCTCTTCCTGCATGGACCTGTCCTTTAAAACAAAAACAAAACCAACCAGACAGGTGTTTTACCTGTGCTCCTGGGAAACTGTCAGCGAAAAGGCCTCGGGCACCGCGGTCAGGCACTGGGGACACACCCTCTGGTCTGGGGTCAGCCAGCTCTGCAGGCAGGACAGGCAGGACACGTGGTCACAGGGCAGGCACACGGGGTCCTTCATGTCCGCCAGGCAGATGGGGCACGGCCGAACTCCAAACCTACAGCCAAGCGGGGCCGTCAGCTCTGCGCATGGACGCTGAAGACCCCCCACCATCGCACCCTCTCCTCATGGTCCAGGGGAAGGTCGCACCTGATGAGGGCCTGGCTGGCCTCGTCTTTGCACTCACAGAGCATGGTCATCACTGCCATGAATGGGCTGTGCTTCTTGAGGTTCGAGTCCTCCTGAAGACACTGGGGCAGGAGACGGGCAGGGGCAGGGTGGGGTCAGCGGCAGGTGACAAGGAGCCCACACTGTCACTCGGCCGGCCAGCCGGGAGCCACGAGGCTGCGCTGGACAGCACGAGGCCTGGCTCCATGTGTGGCTGCTTGGGGGCAAGGACGGCCAACTCCCTGACTCCCCTCTTCCCCTCTTTTTCACGGCGACTCCCTCCTCCTGTTTAGAGATATTTCAAGCTCTCAAGAATAACGATGAGCCCTGGGTGCCCACCGCTGATTTTCAGAAATCAGCATTCGGGGAACATTCGGGTCACTTTCAAAGAAACCAGGCACTGCTGCAGGTACCACATGCGAGGACCCTTTCCCAGCCATGCTGAGAACCCCACTAGCTCCATGAGTGTGCAGTGTGCGGAGAATGTGGTCAGAATGTGTCCAGACTCGTGTGGAAGGCAGTGGTGACCTGTTTTCTATAGAAGGGCACCGATGTCACAGGACAAGCTCCCGGGCACACCTTCTCCGTGCAGCTTCAAGGCCACCAGTGGGACATTTCTCCAGGGTGGGCAGCTGGCTTGGAGGAGACACACGTCCCCAGCATGGAGCAGCCGCGGGTTTGTTCCTGCAGCCTGTTCAGATGCCATGTCTGTCAGGTCCGGTCACGACCCTTGGTGCACCAGCCAGGGAGCGTTCGTTCAAGGGTGTCAGTCTGTCCTCCAAGGGAGTCTTTATACCAAAGGCCTTTCTGTACCTTTTGAAACGATCAGCTAGGGCTCGTCATTCACCTCTTAGGTAACGGACGGCCTTTCTGATGTTCGGAGGTTGAGCCTGCCTTCAGTTCCCAGGTCAACCTGACTTGGAAATGCCGTGCTGCTAACGTTCACTCGATTTGTTTGTCATCAGCCTGCGTAGCAGACGGGCCGAGGGCCTGGACACACGCTCCCTGGAGCAGCAGCACAGAGGCCGACAACCCCAGGACAGGGAGACCCGGGGAGTCGCCTCCGGGGAGTCGCCAGAACACGCGTCCAGGGACGACGGGGCAGCACGCAGCCGTGCGCGACTCACCCGAGGGACAGGGATGCCGGAAGCCGGTGCCGCTCATTCAACAGAGTCGCCGCGGGACCCAGCAACTCCGCGGCTCGCGTCCGAGAGGATGGAAGGAGATTCTTTACAGAATTGCCCTCCGACCAACCTCTCTTTTCAAAGAGGGAGAAGGGAGGAGGAAGCTGCATTTCCAGGGAAGGAAGGGAAAGAGGAATAGTTCCCCACACCTGCCCTGGGTCCTGAACCCGGGTCTCCTGGGGCCTCGCTGACACGGTCAATGACCCAGCCACCAGCTCAGTGCCTGAGCCACCAGGCGTGTCAACCAGGTGACCGACATCCGAGCTCATAGCCGCATCTGTCACGAGAGACAAGACGTGACAACCACCTGATGTCCATCAACACGATGGACAGACAGCTGAAGGACCTCCTGGCCTCAGGGAGGGACCCTGAGGTTGCGCTGCCGGAGACAGAAGCCAGTCACCAAGGACAAGCACTGCAGGCCTCCTGTCACATGAAGTCCCGAGAAGAGGCAGATGCGCTGAGACTGGGCTGGGGAGGCAGGGGGATGGACAGTGGTGACCGATGACTGAAACACAGGCGTCGATACCACTGAGGCACACACTTGCAGATTCACATTGTACATTCACCCAAAAACAAACCGACAGCAGCAGGCCAGTGGCCGCGCATGGGTGTCAGGGAGGGATACCACCTACTGAGGAGCAGGCACCTGAGGATCTGTAGCAAAACACCTGGCAGAACTGTCATCTGCAAGGTCAACGGGTGCTCACAGGCCAGGAGAATCTGTTTGCCTTTTAATACACCCATCCATATTTTATCTTCTTCCATTTTTCCACCATCACCTCTGGTTCTATCATCTCTCCATCCACCATCTCTCCATATGTCTAGTCAGTCCATTCATCCTCTGCCCATTCATCCATCACCCATCTATGTATCTATTTCTATCTGTGTGTCCACCCACCGTCCGCCGCCTGTGTATGCAGAGACCCACCCATCATCTATGTATCACCTACCCATCAGTTCATCACCTATCAGTCTATGTCTCCATCATCTATCTCGTCATTTACGTATCCACTCACCCACGCTCCCGTCCACCCACCCAACTGTTCTATCAGAACTGAGAAAACGACAACGGTCATCTGGGTGCTGGCCGCTGTTTGCAGCAGGCCCGTGGGGCTCCGCCAGCTGTGAGTTTAAGAGGTGGCGCAGAAGGCGCCTCAGTAAGTGATCGGTCGAAGGCCCGAGGTATTTCCCGACCAGCTGCATTGTCCTGGCCCAGGGAGGGGGCCATAAGGCCCCCAAACCTCTTGTTTCAATGACCTTGAGGTGACTGCCCTTAATTTGAAGGACAGGGGCAGACATGAGGCTGGTGCTTACTGGCAGCAAAACTAGCTGAGTAAAACAACTGGGGTCCTCACGTGCGGACACAACTGGGACGGAATAAGCCAGGAGATTCTGGGATAACCTGATTGCCAGAAACATCTCCCCGTGTGCCTAGAGCCCAAAGCCTGTGAGCACATGCTCCTGGCTCCAGCGCCGTGGGGAGGGCCCTCTTCTCGCAGAGCCTCCAGGGCTGGGCTGAGCCTCTCCGCCAACGACCCCTGGCTGGCCCTGCAACCCCGAGGCTGCAACAGGTGGGCCCAGCTGTCAGGTGTGCTCTCAGTGCGGGTGGGCCTCTTGCCTTCTTTGGTCCCTGGCTTGTAGCCTAGGGACGACAGAGGGACAAGACAGGGCACCTGACATGGGTGCTGGCCCTGGACCACGTCAGCCCATTCCCTCTAGAGAGATGCAGGAGCAGAGCGGCCCAGATCTGCCGCCCAGCCCTGCGGCTCAGAGGCCAGATGGCTGGGCCACCTGGGGTCCAGCTGACAGAGCGCTGGCCAGATGTGAGCGGCGTGCAGGAAAGGGAAATCCAGAGGCAGAAGAGGAGAGAGCCACGTGACGGGTGCGACCCTGGGCACAGACCATCACGGCGCCCGCCCAGTGGACCACCCAGAGGCCAGGAAGCCGGTGCAACGTTTACAGGGAAGGTGAGCCGCCAGCTCCAAGCCTACCCGCCAAGGCACAGGGCTACTGAAAGAAATCGATCGTAACAGAGCCGATACGAAACCGTCCAGTCAATTCGAGACCCCCGGTGACCCAGTAAGGGAACCTGTCCCACCTCAGACACGGAACGACAGGCTGGGGGTGGAAGCCATGCCCCTGAAACCGAGGTCTCAGATCAGCAGGTCGAGCCCTCTCTGCAGGACCCACTCTCTCTGGTAGTGTCCCTGCCCTCTTTCTAAAGCCAGCCTCTCGGCTTCACTCTGTGCCTTTGGCTCTCCTTCCTTCTCACACACCATCCGGGCCGTCTCTGGAACAATCTCTTCTCCAGAGACACCAGTTCCCACGACCACCGAGGAAACGTACGCACGCGTGTTCACGCCGCGTCACGGCTGATGGGGCAGAGCCTCCCAGCACTGGGCGCCCGTCGCTGCCGAGAGCACGGGCACAGAGCCCCTCCCCGCCTGCCCCGGCCAGCACTCTGTCTGGAAGTGCACAAAGCAGGGCACTCTCGGCGTCTCGACTTCTGAGCGTGGTGGAGGCGACCTGCCCGCGAGTGCCGCTGTGATGGGCTGGGGCACTGAGGCCTGGGTGGACCGGGGCCGCCGCCCTCTCACAGATTCTGTGGATGTAACCTCGATGTGAGTTGTTTCCCTGAAATGTCCCGACTGGGGAGAGACTCGGGCGGGGGACTCATCCAAATATCGGAAGTTCACGGCCATGTGATGGCATCTTTGGTCCGGTGGGGAAAGCTGTCAGAGCTGAAGGGTTGTGCCCCTCAAGCTCAAAAGCTTCCACCCAGAGGGGAAACCACAGTGGAAACCAAAAGGCCACCGACGGAAGGGGAGGAGACCGTTGCCAACCGGGGGCCAGGTGGCAGGCTGCTACCCACACTGTTCGCACGAGCATGGAGGCTGTACAGCTGCCGCGGAAGGACGCCGGCTGAGAAGCGGGCAGAGGACCCACTTCTTCTCCGCGGAAGACAGAGTGGCCAACGGGACAAGAAAAGGTGGCCATCGCCTACTGTTCGGAAAAGGCACATCGAAGCCACAGGGATGTGTTCCCTCTGCCAGTTAGAACGGCTAGTTTCAAAAAGCTGAAAACCAGTAAATGTCACATCCTATTGGCTTAACAGGCAAGTCCACCGGACACAGTCCCCATGCATCTCGGGGACCCAGGTTCGCATCCCAGGCTGGGGGAGCTGCTTGCTCCTCCCTCTGCCTGCCGTTCTCTGCGGCAGCAGATGGCGGGGAGGGTGTGTGGCGGCTGAGAGGGCACATTCCGCAGCCACATCAGCAAGCAGCTTAGAGATGCCTCCCGAAGTTAACCAGACAACTACCCTCTGAGCCAGTAATTCCACTTTTAGTTATTTACCCAAAGACTGTAAGACACGCGCCTGAAATAGAGCTGCACCCCCAGCTCACTGCAGCGTGATTTACGGGCGCTGAGAAACGGAGTCGGCGGACCTGCCCCCGGCAGCTGAGTGACCGGAGAAGGTGGGGCCTGCACGCTGGAGACCACGCGGCCTCCAGAGGACAAACTCGCCACACAGACACTCGCGGGGCGTGGAGGGTGAGCCATGCCCGAGATGGACATGCTGCAGCCCCCGTGACCCCGTGTGCCGGGAGCTGCAGGCTGGCTGCTGTGGGCACTCACCTTGTTGAGCAGAAAGACATACTTGGTCACCAGCTCACAGAGTTCCGGGACCTGGCTCTGGGTCCCCAGGAGCACATGTTCCACGAAGAGCGTGACGGACAGGATTCGGTTCCAGTGCGCTCTGCAGGGACGGCCCTCGGCTGAGCACCAGGACGCGGGCGGGGGCGGCTGTCTTGGCCCCACCCACACACGTCCCTGCCCTCAGACGTCTGGTCACTGAGTCTGCACTCCAGGCCTGGCCCTGTGCCGCTGATTCCACCTCTCCTTGGGGCCAGCACAGGACCTGTCTCCAGAGGTCTCCTGGGCTGCCCGACCCTGCCAGTGGCCCCCAGTAGCTTCCCCGACAGGCCATCGCCCCCCCCGAGCACGCCTCTCTCTCCAGCGCTGCACCAGATCTCACGGGTGAAGACGGGGACCCCGGTGGCCTAGGAGCAGGAGAGGGCTCGGGCCTCACCTGACCTCCTGCGCCACCTCGTGGGCATGGTTGCCTGTGTCACGCAGGGTGCAGAGGAGCTCCAGCGGCGTGGCAAGGCCCCTCGCCGTCTGCAGCCAGGCCTGCGGGCTGGGCCGCAGCAGGTCCTGGGTCAGGTGCTCAGCACAGGCCAGCCCGGCAAAGGCATCCAGGATCTGGGGAGATGAGACTGCAGGTGAGGGCACCCATTTCTGCTGCTCTAACCCCCACTCCAGAGACAGGCTGGGGCATGTTCCGGGCTGCAGCCTCTGTCGAGACTTGGGCCACAGGCCTGTGTCCCACGGAGGGGTCCCCACTGGCTCGGCCCACAGCTCCAGGCCTACCATCTGGCGTCCAGCCCAGGCCTGGCTGCAGGTGCTTTCTGCCAGGCTGCGCAGGGTCTGGGGACAAATGGCCAGGATCCGGGACAGGTTCTGCAGACGGGTCCTGAAGTGCTGGTGGGCGAGGTGTACCCGCGGCAAGGAAACCGCTTCCTCCGGCCGCTCCCACCTCAGCTCGCTGACGCAGGACCACAGCGCCAGCTGCAGAATCTGAGGAGAGAAGCCCGCTTTTGGTACTAATTTTACAGACATCTTTCCTACGGACACAAGTGGACAAAGGGGGAGACCCAAAGCTGTGCGGACAGTTCACCTCTAGGTGGGCATCTGCCTCAAGCCGTGCTTCCAGCCGGTATCCCCCGCTGTCCCCAACCTCCCGATCTGTCCCCAGCAATCACAACAGGTCTCTGAGCACCGGGCGCTGCCGACAGCCCAGCCCTGGTATTCAGACCACTAAATGGTTTCTTAGAAACAGTTGAAAGGAGCCTTCTTCTGTTAAACATCTGTCCGGATCTTGGCAGTTTCCTCAGGACAGAAGTTGAAGGAATGGCGGGAATTGTAGGAGCAGCCATTCAGCCCACCAGGTGACTTTCCAGGACCCGCACACACGCAGCCGGGAGGGAACCGCTGACTTTGAAAAGCTCCGAGTAGCCAGGAGGCCCGGGAGGGCGCCGGAAGCTGCTGCTGCGCACGGCAGGCACCTGCGCGGGGCCGCGTCAGAGGACTCTGGGTGCCGGTGAGCTGACGGTTAGGGCGTTTAGTGACGTCACGGCGCGCCCAGCTGGGGAAGTGGTTTGCTCACACATCCCCCGGACGCAGGTTTGCATCCCAGGCCGGGGAGACCAACCAAGATGAAGAACTAAATAAAATAAAGTGCTCTTCCGCCTCTCCCCTGCCTGCTGGCTCACCTCATCCCTGCTGCACCTCTCCTTTAAAAACACACAAACCTCGACTAACTTGAATCATCTTGGTTGTACGGTCTCACACATGTCACTTTTCCTTTTACACCCTGAGGTCTGGAAGCACAGGTTCTCCAAAGTATTGATCTTTCATGGAAACTTTGGTTAGTACTGTGACCCCTTGGTCAGGGAAATATTTACTGAATTTTCTTCAAGCGAAATGAAACACGTAGATGAGAGGGACAGAGAGACCGGGTCTCCCTCTGGGCCGGGCAGGGGGGAGGCCCAGCAGGCCTGGGGGCAATTTTGCCGTGAAAGATAAAACAGGTCACGATTTGGTTTCAGCAGCTGCGTTTCTCCCATGTCTGTGCAATGTAAATCGGCCTCCTGATGACCACACGGTGACATGGCGATGGCAGCCACGTGCACTCTGTCCAGGTGATTGCATAAGACGGCAGCAAGAAGCGCGAACCACACTTGCAGCCCAGAACCCCCGGGGGCCCTCAGCCCGCGCAGTTGGGAACGGGGGAGCCCACGCCTGCACCCAGCCCTGTTGGCGGACGCACCTCTAATTCTTCGCCAGTGGACACCTTCATGGTCAAGAGCAGGAAGTCCCTCATATAGCGCTCCAGCAGCTCCTGCTGCTCCCCCTCCTTGAGCTGAGCAAGAAACCTGCCCAGCGGGGTCTGCTGGAAGATCTCCACCAGCTTCTGCGACGGCTCTGCAGGTAGGCAGGGCGGTCAGAGTGGACGGGGCCGCAACGGCCAGAGTGGACAGGCACAGCAGGAACATGAGTTCGCCTTCGTCCCTGAGGCCACCCTATCAGTACAGGCGGTGACAATTTGGAGCATGACAGGCCTGCTCCACAGGTGTCGTGGTCCAGTGCCCAGCACTGCCCGCGCCCAGTCCCGCTGGGCCTCAGAGTCGAGAGCCCGGCAGGGTGGGGGCTGCTGAATGCTCAGGGTCCTGGTCTGCATGCATGTCCTCGTCATCCAGAAGCCCTGGCATGCTGGGCGGCCGACGAGGCACGGGGAGGGTCCCTTCCACCCGGGCACGAACCCGCCCGGCCCTGCTCACCCGCAGCCCCTGTGATGTGCTGGGCCTGGACGCACAGCTCCTCCAGGAAGTCCTTGATCCTCCAGCTGAACGGTACGTGGTTGGCGCCACCGTCGGGACAGCGCATGTGGCTCTGCACCAGGAGGCAGGACAGCTCGCTTCTGGATCTGCGGTCGGCGAGAGCAGGCATGGGCTGGCGGGCGGCCTGGACAGCCCGGCCCGATTCCCCTCGGGCTCCGGAGACGGAGCTTCAGAGCCAAAAGGTCTTTTATATTTCAGGCCCGGTCAGAACGGGTGGCCTGTGGAGCCCCAACTCCTCGGATCAAAGCAACGGCTGCTGGGAGGGTGGCAGGCAGGTGGCCCACGTCTCCAGCAGAGCCCGGCAGGGGTGCATGGATGCACCGCCCCCAGGCCAGCCCCGTCAGCCCCCCGCCACCTGCACAGAGTTCACTAGGCACAGGACCCTTGCTCTTATCTTTTTTTTCAGGCTACACCCCAGAATCGAAACCACATAGGAAGCTTCCGGGAGGCCGAGCTTGCGTGGCCGGACCGGGCCGGGGAGGCAGTGCCCCCACGCGGCACCGGGGAGCTGTCACCTGGCACTGGAGGGGCACTGTGACGAAACTCCGAGTGCTCCCATGGGACAAAGGCCACAGACCTGCAAGCCGAAAGCAGGCTCCGCAGGGCGCACGGGGAGCCCTCCCTCATGCGGATGCTGTCCGGTCACCTGGTGAGATTCGCCGAGACAGGAATGTCCAGAAGCTGCACGTTGCTGAAGATAAACATCCACAGGTCTCTTGCCCAGGACGGCAGGTCCGGCCTGGCCAGCAGCTCCAGGTTGTCGTCTCTGTCGATGACGGCAATCACGCTCGCCAGCAGGGGGATCACAGCGCCCTGGACCCGCTTCCAGAGGCTGTGCCTGTGGGAGAGGCAGACGGCACACCTGGTGACCACACCCCACGCCGCCGTCCACCCGGCAGCCTGGGCATCTGTCGCTCGCCCGCGCCCCGCACATCCGCTGCCGGGCTGTCTGGAACGGCCGGGCGCTGAGCGGAGCCCACAGGCCCTCAGGCAGCCCCTCAGCCCCCGCCCGCTGGAACAGCGCGGGCAAGACGGCGTCTCCGCCTCCACACACCTGAAGGTTCCCGCCTCCTGCAGGACGCTGGGGTTGCAGGCCTCCCGCAGCACCCAGTCCCTGCCTTCATGGGGGCTGCTCTCCTCCTGCTTCCTCAGGAGGCCATGCAGGCGCACTCGCAAGGCCCGCAGGACGGAGGCTGCGGGGGGCAGTGAGTGTCAGCGCGCCCGGCACCGGTGGCCCTGCAGCCCTGGGCCCACCCCCGGGAGGGGCAGCCGTCCCGTCGCCACGCCGAGTGCCCGCTTGGTGCAGACCACAGGGGGCTCAGACGAGGGGGGCGGAGGGGGGCCCACCCGCAGTCGCGGCGTCCTCGTCTTCGTCCAGCAGGCCCAGCAGGAGCGCCACCCGCCGCGTGCTGCGATGGCGGCCCTCCTGATCGCGAAGGAGGCCCACGGCGCCCGGGACGCAGCTTCTCAGCAGCCGGGTGGTGTCCAGGATCCGCGTCTGTCCAAAGACCGTGCAGGCCTCACAGGACGGCCCACGCGTGCCCGCGGGAGGCGGGGCGTCGTTCTTGCCTTCAAGCCCACCCCGCCTGCAGCCCCGCTCCCGCCCGCTGCCGCGTGGGATCACACAGGTGTCAGCAATGCCTGGGCACAGCCGGGGTCAAGGGCAAGGCCACAGGATGGGCAGTGGACGGCACGAAAAGCTGCTGTCGGAACTCGCCCTGGTCGCTCAGCGGGCAGGGGCCCCAGCTCGGGGGTGTCGCGAGCGCGGCCAGACCAGGAGGGGCCGGAGAACAGACACCCAGACTCACGACATTGCTCCCCAGCTCTCCGGCCTCCTGGTCCGCGGCCCCGGAACTTTCCACCTCCATCTCCTCCTCCAGGATGTCCCCCGGGGCACCAGGCTCCGTCTCCATCACCTCTTCTTGGTCGTCCTCAGCCCCGCGTCCTGGCTCCCCTGCAGCAGATGCCACTGGGTCATGTGGGAAGGTGGGCTGGGGCGTGGGCGCTGACCCCCAGCTCCCTGGTGGCCCCCAGAAGGGATCCCCCAACCATGAAGCGAGCCTGGAACCCCCACTCAGCGTGGTTCTCCGGGGCAGCCGCCTGCCTCCGTCCTGGGCCCGGGAGGCTGAGCAAGCACCAGGGGGACACAGAACCCAACGTGCACCCCGGCACCCTGTTCACAGCCTTCCCTCCACACGGCCACATTTCCATGGGAACGTGGCCTTGCCTCAGCCCAGGAAAGCAGCCAGGGCCCAAGCAGAGTCCTCGGTCCCGCAGACACATCCCGAGCGCCTGGGCAAGGGCGGCAGCCCTGTCCACTAGCTGTGTGCCGCCAGCCCCCGGACGCTCCCGACTTACACCCAGGCTTGTCTTCTGGCTCAAACAGCTGGCTGATGGCGATGTTCTGCAGCTTGGTCACATCTGCGGTCATGGCCGTGGGCCGCCGGAGGTCGTCGATGTGCACTGACCGCCACAGCCCTGTGGACAGCACGGCCACCACCATCTCCCTCCGCTCTGGTCCCCCGACAGTCAGCAGCCGGCAGAGGCTCCCGGCCCGACTGCGGCCACTGCTGCACGAACGAGAGTGTCCGGCCGCCTGCCACCTGAGGGACCAGAGGCCACGGCCGCGCCAGTGTCCCAGCCCTGCCCCACTGTCGGAAGGCGACGGCGGGGCCTGACTTCACACAGCCACCGGTGGGAGTTGTGCACTGTTCACAGTGCGGGCCGGAGCTGGCGGGGTCTGCCTCCCGGGATCTACGAAGTTAGTAAGTCACTTTCTGAGTCTGCAGTCCCAGGTTTGTTATAAATTGAATACTCAGTGACTAATTTCTCAGAAAAACAAGAGGTTTAAGCTCACACGTTTGCTCAGAAACAGGCACGAAGGATCAGTGCCTCCCAGCCGGGCTGCTCTCTTCCTGCCTCACCTGCTTCGCTCACGAACGGGGAGTCAGCAGTGCTGGACAGCCAGCCCAGTGACGGTGCTTTCTCAGTGACTTGCGCTAAGAAATGTAATCGCACCCGCCACAAACAGCATCACGAGGAACTTCGACATGCTCATTTCAGAAGACCCACTCAGAAACCACCCAGGAGCTTTCAGACACACGACACGGCAGGACGCTGCTCCTACCTCCCTGGAAGCCCACATAGCACGACCCGCTGCCCATCCGGGAGAGCTTTACGATGAAATAAACTAAGATACACTCCTCCTTTCCTTCGAGCTTGTTGATCTCGTTGATGGCCGCATACCTGGTTTAAAACCAAAGACAAATCAGGCGGTGGGACGGGCTGTCCTGCTCCCGTGCAGGCTCTTGCTGTCTCCCCGTCTCCCTAGAGGAGCGTGCTCAGCATGGCAGTCTTCTCTAGAGACGGGGGCTGCCCTGTCCCGCAGGAGCGCTCCGGCTGCTCCGCGTCCCCTGCCCCGGGCGGCGTCCGCCAGCGAGGGGCCCGCCCACCACCCGCAGGGCGGAGCGCGCACTGCCAGGGCCGAGGCTGGTGGAAGCTTCCGGACCCGGGACCACTGTTCCGTGGACACACAGCCACGCAGGGAGCGTGAAAAGCCCAGACACCATTTTGCTTTTACACAAATCAGAGACTGCAGTTCACTCTCCAAGTATCAGACGTGATGAAAACATCCAAAAATAACTAAAAACCTACTTAGCTGAGGCAATGAGCTGAGCGCTATGAAATCCGTCTTCAAAATCTGTTTGGATAATCAGGATTATACACCCATCTGTGTTGGTTAAGCAGCTCCTGAAAGAGAAGGAAATGCTCCCGGTGAGCACTGCGTCTTGAAACATGAGAACACTGGCACTGGCCCCTCCTGTGAGGACAGCACTGTGCCGGGTCTTCCCATGCACGGGCGTCCACGCCGGCGGACCTACAGGCCATCAATATTTCTTGAACAATGAATTGCTAGTGAAGTTTGTGACTGATATAAATATTGCCCCCCCAAAAATTGATAAAATTCCCCAAAGCGATGAGAAATTCCAAGACTATGTAAAAAAAATACAGGGGGAATTCTCCTCTATAAGGTGACTAGACAAAGCAGGGGAGAAAGAGGGGCCTGGGGTGGGGCCCGGGGCAGGGCGGGGCCCGGGGCAGGGCCGGGGTGGGGCGGGGCCCGGGGTGGGGCAGGGCCCGGGGCGGGGCCCGGGGTCGGGGCCGGGCCCAGGTCGGGGCGGGGCCCCGGGCAGGCCTTACCGAACTTCTTTGAGGAAGGAGTACTCGGTGTCAAACTGTTGCAAGGACAGCACCGCAGGCCTCGGAGCCCTGCCCTTCAGCTCTGTTTCCAAAGTGGCACAGTCGTGGCTGGTCAGCAGTGTGGAAAAAGTGGTGACCTGCAAGGGCAGAAGCAAGTGAGTCACCAGGCTTCCAGAGGAGGCTGCCATCCACGAGTCTTGATCTCAGACACAGGAGGGATTTAGCAGCATCTTCTGTGGGTTCAGCACCACGCAGTCGTGCACAGATAAAATCTAAACCCCGAGCGGTTTTTAAAACGAGGTGGCTGGCGCACCCCGGTGAAGTGGGGCGAGGGCCACCAGCTCCGGGGGAGCTCCGTGCATATACACCCAAGGACCTGGTCTGCGTCGTGGGGCCAGGGAGCAACCAGGACAAACAACTAAATAAAACAAAGTCCTTCTTCCTCCTCTGTCCTCCTGCCTGCCTGCTCACCGTCAGTCCTGCCTGCACCTTTCCTTTAAAAAAAATGTGGTGGAAAGGGGTTAGTACCCAACCCCAGTGTAAATAACTGCTATAACAAAAAACAAGCAACCCCATTTTTAAAAAAAGCACAGAAGATCTGAATAGTCACCCCCAAAAGTAGACACACACGGCCAACAGGCTCATGCAAAATGTCCCTCATCACTTATCTTCAGGGAAACACAGATCCAAACCATAAAAAGAGTCACCTCCCGCCTGTGGGAATGACCGATGGTGAAGACGAGCAGCGCGTTGGGTGGTGTGGAAAGGAGCTCCCGGACACTGTGGGTGGGGTGCAGGCCGGGCAGACACTTTGGAAATAGTATGGAGACTCCTCAAAGACTCATGGCTGAACTTCCACTTCGGAAGTGGAAGAGACGTGGAAACGCTACCCTCCATGCGCCGCAGTGCGACACGCGGCTCAGGACCCCACGTGCCCACGGGTGGCCGAGGGGATAGGAAAACCTGGTGCGTCCACAGCAGAAGACTACTCAGCCATGAAAAGGAGATCTTATCATTCACAAAAGCACAGAGAGAGCGGAGTGAGGTGAGTCAAAAAGGAAAGACAGTTACTCAATGGCCAGCATATTCCGGAACAGGTGGAACAAATGCAGACGAGCTGATGAAAAGAAGACAGAGGGGCACACCTCATCACACACTCCCATGACTCCCAGTCCTCGCGCCCCTGCATGCCAAGGACAAGCCCCTCCATGAACCCTCACTCCCATCTCTCCACTCATATCCTTCACCTTTCAGCTCCGGCCACGACCAGCTCTGCTCCCGAAGAGGGTGTTAATTCCACCTTTGCACCAAGCCCCAGAAAAATCCCAGCACAGCTCCTGACCAGCCCCAGGCTCAGCGAAAGGGGTCTTGTCTGCCCCATGTCCTGGTCCGTGCGCGCGCACGTGCGCGTGTGTGTGTGCGCGTGTATGTGCGCACACGTGCGTGCGTGTGTCCCTGGTCCTGAGACATTAACGGCATCTGCTTGCGAGTCTGTCCTTACGCTGTCCACGGCCGGATCCCAGCAGCCTTAGCGCTGACTGAGGGAAGGACTGCGGCCGTCAGCACAGAACAGCAGAGAAGCAGGAATGAGAGCCTCATTAAGCCAATTAAGCCTCATTAAGGCAACTGACAACTGGGCTACCTCGCGCTTGAGCGTAAAGAGGCACCAAGAGTCTCAACACGCTGTCGATGATTCCTACGTGACCCCAGAACCGAGGTGACCCCCAGGAACAGCGCCGCGGGCCCAACAGAGAGCGGGGGACTTTGGGTAATGTGCTGGAGGGCACGGTGTCGTCATCTCTTGGGGGAATGGGGAGCCTGCATCCACGGACTTATTTTACAAATCAACATGACTTCAATAAATATTAAAGCGGTGGAAAAAAAAGAAAGAACTCGGGGTCCCTGGGGACTCAGAGAGAGAAGCGTAAACTGGCAGAAAGCCGGTCACCTCTGTGAAGACGGCGTGGCGTCCCGGGCCCACCGTGCGCAGGTGAGCCTGCAGGAAGTCGGCAAAGGAGTCGTGCTGCTGCCCGTGCTGGTACCACCGGGACAGGGAGCCCTGGTTCAGCCGCACCACGGCGTCGGGCGTGGCACAGTCCAGCAGCACCAGCCTGGCCTCCTCGGTCACCTGCTGGTAGAGCCTGTCCGTCGGGACGCCGGGGCCATGCCGCTCCGTGACCTGGAGCACCACGGAGGCGCAGGCGTCCGAGTGGTAGCCGATGAAGACGTCGGACGGGCTGTAGCGGTGCTGGACCTGGAAGGGCCCGGCCTTCACGTGGACAAAGTCCTCCACCCAGCGCTCCAGCTGCTCCACCAGGGTCTGCTGCCACTTCTCCAGGACGGTGCTGATGTCCAGGTATTGCTTCTCCAGCCGGTTGATAAGGGGGATGGGAAAGTGCTGGTAGACCACGTCCTTCTCCTCGATGACCAGCAGGCGGAAGTCGGGGTGCACCCGGCACTTGACCCGGTGCGTGCCCAGCCCCAGGTCCACGTACTTCTGGCCGCCCAGGTGGACGTAGTACTGGTTGAGCGCGTCGTACAGGCTCTCGTACAGGCTCTGCAGGTTGAGCAGCAGCACGGCCTTGCCCGTCTCCATGCAGAGCTTCACGCGATGGATGCTCCGGCACACCTGGGCGTACTCCTGGTCCCTGGGGAAGCTGGAGCCGAAAATGATCTCCGGCTGCTGGTCCGCGCTGAAGAGCGTGCGCTGCAGGATGTGCAGGGCCACGTAGTTCCGGGTCAGCACCAGCAGGTAGCGGCACTCGGCGTCCTCCAGCCCCGCGCCGGGCGCCGGGCGCCGGGCCCCGCGCACATTCTGCTCGATGAGCTGCATGGTGCTGACTTCGGTGCGCCGGGCCTCGGGCAGCTGGGCCATGAAGATGTCCAGGGCTGGGATGTCGTCTTTGCCGCTGAAGTTCCGCAGGACGGCCTGCGCGAGCTCCTGCGGGGAAGGCTCTCTGTTGGACGCTCTGGTGGTGGCGAAGACCATCTTGATGAGGCTGTAATAGTCTCGGAGCCCAAAGAACTCCTTGTCCTGGCTCTCACAGACCATCCTGTAGGCTCTGGCGAAGGATTCGAAGTAGCCCTGGATCCTCTCCTGGACGAGAGGCTCGGAGGAGCAGATGCCCCTGGCGCTCTCGATGAGCTCCTTCTGGCTGGGGCTGCCGCGGGACACGAAGATGCCGCGGTTCATCTTGGCGGGGTCCAGGGCCCAGTTGGAAATGCCGACAAAGCCCACCTTCTTGTGGGGGGCAGGGTCGTCCTCGATGCAGCCGTACTCCAGCAGCGGGTGCAGGGCTTTCAGGGGCATCTTGGGCGAGTCCTCGGCCAGCCCCACCTCATCCAGCACCACCACCGAGACGTAGCGCTGCAGGTCCTTACCCTGTTGGAAGCGGGCGCACTGCCGGAAGGTGCCGATGATGCCCTGCGGGCTGGAGTGCGGGCTGCACTGGAACGACACCAGGTGCACCTGCTTCAGGCTGCGGAAGAGGGCCGTGCGGGAGGCCGGGCCCTGCATGGCATCCGCCACGATGGTCTTGGCCAGAGACTTGGAGCTGCCGGGCTTGCCCACCAGGAACAGCGGGATCTTCAGCTCGATGCAGATGACCATCATGAAGACATTCTCCTTCAAGGCCGAATTCTTGGCGATGGTCTTCCTGAGACAGACGCAGTCCAGAAACAGGTCCTGTGCGTGCGTGATCTCCTCGAGGATCACCTTGCCATCGCTGTATGGTGCCGGGAAGCACTTGCAGACGGCCCGGCGGTAGGGCTCCTTGTTTTCCAGAGAGGCGTGGTAGCAAACCCCGACAGCCTGCACCAGGGACCAGAGCACGGGGTCCCTCTCCCGGGCGTGGGCGCGGGCGCGGGCGCGGCGCAGGAAGGCGCCCAGAGCCGGCAGGAGCGTCTTGCTGCGCTCCAGGAACCACTGGAACACGCGCACGCAGCGCTCCACGTCCCGCAGGCTGACGAAGCTGCACTCGTCCTCCCGGCCCCTCATGAAGCGCTGGGAGGCAGCCAGCACGTTGGTCAGCACGCCGAGCTCATGCCCGTCCACCACGGCGGAGGCCCCCAGTCTCTGCACGATCTGCTGGATGTAGAGCTTCTCTGAGGCGTCGTTCAGCTGCCCGAAGTCCCACACCAGCGGGATCAGGCTGGGCGGCAGCGCACGCACCCGGTAGACCAGCTGCCGCAGCGGGATGGCGCCCAGCCTGTCCGCCGTCTCCTCGGCGCGCACCCTATAGCCCAGCCCCGCCGCCTCCAGGCGGTCGATCATCTCCCGCGAGTGCTTCCGGTAAGGGTTGCAGGCCGCGATGATGTGCAGGCCCGAGTCCCTGGCCAGCGGCTGGCCGTCCACGGTGCCGTCACACAGCACCTCCTTGATGCAGCTTATGGCTTCGGTGGTGTTGGCCTCGTCGAAGAACAGGATGGTGTCCAGCTGATGCTCGGCCGTGTTGAAGCGGGCCAGCTCCTCTGCCTCCCGGACGCTGGAGGAGATCATGTCCGCCGTGGTGCCGCCGTGCACCTTGACCAGTTTCAGGGTCTCGGCCTGCGCGAAGCCACGCCGCAGGCCACTCAGGAACTCGATGAGCCTGGTCTTCCCACAGCCGGTCTCCCCCATGAGGATGACGGGGATGCCGCAGCGGAACCGCATCTCGATGGCCAGGATCTTCAGCATGTTGTCCGTCGTGAGCTCGTAGGTGTCGTCGGGGTCCATGACCCACTGCACGCCCAGCATCAGGCAGAGCTTCTCCAGCTTCTTGTGTCTTGGCAGCTGGTCGAAGTCGACATTAAAGGGCACCTTCTGGTGGGACAGCTCTCTGTGGAGCTCTGTCGTCATGATGTCCTTCTTGATGACCCTCCCACTCGTGTGGTGGACGGCGTCCATGCCGCCCTGCTGGTTGGGCCACAGGTGGAAGCCGATGAAGGTCACAGTGGCGTGGTCGCTGTTGAAGAAGACGTAGGGGTGGGGCTCGGACTCCCACCTCTTGCGGAGACGGAAAGGGGCCAGGTCTTGCTCCTCGACACCGTCCAGGCAGAGCGAGGGATGCCCCGGGCTCTGGTCGGACGGGTGCAGCGTGGGCGTGGCGAAGTCGCGCGCCATTAAGATCACGAAGTCCACCATGAAACCCTTGAAGCCCCTCAGCGTGTCCCCGGTAGCCCGGTAGTCGCAGTACGGAGAAGCCTCGCAGTCTCGGAGCTGGCAGTTCAGAAAGCGAGCGAAGTTCCACAGCTCCGACCAGGACGGGTCGATGACGCCGCAGTGGAGCAGGAGGAGCTGCAGGCAATGCCCGGGCGTGTCTTCGACGGAGCCCTGCTCGTACCGGAACGCGTCCAGGTCCTGTTTCTGAAAGAAGCGTTTTAAATATTGGTACGGTCTCTGGAACGTTTCGCTGCAGAACTCCTTCTCGTCCATGCCGGGCCCCCCGCCTCTCTGCTCGGGGTTCAGCTCCAGGACCATCACGTCCTTGGGAGGCCTGCAGGTGACTTTGGGGAAGACGTCGAGGAAGCTGAACTGGGGCGTGTGCTTCTGGAAAAGAGAAAAGGGTGAAATGCTGACAGTCACATCTCCGAAAATGACTCCCACTCCAGCCTCCGGGGTGACGCCCCCACCGTTCACCCATCTCTTGAGATGGCTGACCATACGACTGTTTTAACAGGGCAGGACTGTTTCTTTCGTGTTTCCTGACAGCCTGGTAGTTTTAGCACGAATGTCAATTTTGTCCTGTTTTTAATAAACCAGGGCCATCTTGAACACGGGGGGAAAAAAGGACAGCTGTGTTGCCCTGAGTAGTCTGTTGAGGGGCCCCCAAAGCAGCTGCTGCTTTTGCTCCACGTTAGACAGCCTGGGTACAAAACATCTCTGACAACGTGGGGGAGATCTCTGACAATGTGGGGGAGATCTCTGGAAAAATAGGGTTATCTCTGGCCCTGCGGGGTTGTCTCTGGCCCTGCGGGGTTGTCTCTGGCCCTGCGGGGTTATCGCTGGCACCGTGGGGTTATCTCTGGCACTGGGGGTTGTCTCTGGCACTGCGGGATATTAAGACATTTCTGGCACTGGGATGGTTAAAGCAGCATGTGTTTTAGTCAGGACATTTAGATCAGGGCTTGCCGGGGTGGCAAATTTACTGTTTGCCTAAGGAGCCAAAATTCCTTGTACCGGCCCTGGCCATTTGTACGAAGCCCCTCTGGACCACATGTCATTACTATGAGATCAGCGACAGGCATCCTGAGCATTTACCGGCTTCTGGCCTGGCTGCTCTGCTCCTGCTCGGATTGCTCTGCCTCCTCCCCTCCCTTAGTCGCCAGTGCAGAAGCCCATCCTGTTTTTGCCACCCCAGTGTCCTGTTTTGTCTCAGGGAACCAGGGTCCACCTACCTACTGATCCTTTCTGCATGGGTTGTGACTTGGAGCACAGACCAGCCTTGTGGGAGCTGCTTTCTTAACAGGGAAGTCTTTCGTACCCACTCCCGGGCGTGCACACAGCTCCCTCATGTTAAAAATGCATCTGACACCAACCCCTCATTCTCAGGCCTGAGAACACGCGCGTCTCCCAGCAGAGGAGCTGAGCGCTGCCCGCCGCCGCGCTCGGTCCAGACAGGCAGCTTTCCTCCCAACTGAGCAGGATGAGCTCAAGGTACTGCTACTTGGAAACAGACCTCCGACGTGGACACTGTTCAAAACCACGCACAGGGGCAGGCTTTTCCTCCTGAGCTGCACTTGGCGGCGCCCTGAGCGGGTGAGCACCACGAGATGGCAGTGCACCCCAGGGAGAGTGGCAGGGAAACGGGACCCCCTCTCAGTGTGAAGACCCATCAACACACCTGCTTTGAAGGCCTCCTTGGCTGCGCCGAGTCCCCTTCCAGGATTTCAACGACGTACAGATGGCAAGGGTTCCGGAGCCACATTCTCCCATTTATATCCATCAAGTACCGCAGAATAAGTAGCTTGAAAAGAAACACCCCAACCCCAGTCTGCACCTAGAGACAGAATTGCATGGACCTGTCAGCCTTTACAGAAAAGACGGCCAGTTCTCCCACCCCCATGCCGCTCAGCGCTGGGCTTCGAGACAGCGACACTGAGGGCCAGCACGAAGCGGTGGCCCCTTTGCAGGGGAGGCGGCATCAGCTGGGCGTCCCTGGGTCCTGGGCACTGACCACAGATGTCACGTCGAAGTGGAACATGGCGGGGTGTGTCTGGCTTGGGGCGTCCAGGAGAGGCAGGAGGGCTCCCAGGACCTGGTTCTCATCCACGCTCCGATCCCTCAGCCGGATGACTTTCAAAGGCACCTCTTTCCCACCGAACTTCCTCTGCAGTTTTTCATGCAGCCTCTTCACATACAGAGACTTCCCTGCAACGTCAACACAGGGAAATGAGGTGCCAGGGATGTGACCCGAGAGCCAGGAACATCCAGAACCGGTGCGGCACAGCGCCACGTGGCAGGAACGTTCCCGCCCTCAGAGTCCCTCACAGGAGTCCCTCACAGGTGGGCAGAGTGAGCACGGGCACCGGGCACAGCCAGCCTCTGGGACAGGCGGGGCAGGACCAGTGCCCCACCACGCTCAGGAGTCCGACCCTGCCACAGTCTCCGTTTCCCCGTCCTCCCGATCTCAGCGCCCACACCAAGCCCAAGGCAGCCAGCGGAGCAACGACGAAAGGGAACTCGGAGGAGGAGGCGGCCTGGCCTGGCTCTCAAAGGGGCTGAGCTGCAAAGGGTGTCCCGGGCAATGCCGGTCTGTCCACATCTTCAGATGAGGCACAGCCCTGCTGACTCGCTTTCCCCACCTGCGCCGACCCCTGCTGGACAAAGCAGGGCCCTCGGGAGAGCCCCGCGCCCCCCCCTGCCAGCCGTCCTACCCACTCCCGCTCGCTCTGAGGCCACGATGCCCACACACGTCTGGCCCTCGAACAGCGCTGCGGTCCCCGCTGGGACCTGGAAGTGATGCCTCAGGTAGGCCTGGATGACCGGGAGGGGCTGCTGGGGGGTGACGAGGACCTTGTGGCGGCTGAAGGTGGTGGGCAGGTAGCAGTGCTCGCGGGCGCTGTCGCACACCAGCACCAGCCAGAAGTCCTCCCGGTGACGCTGCGCCTGCAGGTGCCTCAGCAGCAGCTCGGTCTGCCAGGCCGCCTCGTAGCGCAGCTGGTCGGCAAACAGCAGGCTGTACAGCCGGCGGCCGGGGCTGTCCGGGCTCAGGCAGCGGCGCAGCAGCAGCGCCACCTCCTCGAAGCGGGTGTCTGGGCCGCAGAGCAGCACCTCGTCATAGGTGGGAAGGGGCTGCTCCGGGCTCTGCATGTAGATGGCCAGGGCGGCCGGCAGCACGTCCGCCTGGTCGCAGACCACCAGGTTAGGCTGGCCGGCCCGCAGGCCCTGCGGCAGCTTGCGCTCCACCGGGGGCCCGGCCGTGGCCGCCAGGTGAGCCAGCGCGCGGCCCAGGGCCCCCAGGTCCAGGCAGCCGGGCAGGAGGGCGTTCACGCACGTCAGCGACTGCTCCAGGACGACCCCCAGCTTGTCCTCCAGGCTGGCCGCGGAGAAGACCATGGGCGGCAACTCCTGCACCGCTCTCCTGCACTGCTCCCTGGCGGCCTTGCCCTCGGCCCTCGCACAGGCCTCGGCGATGTCTGTCGGGGTGCAGTGGCCTTTAATGAAGGCCAGCATGGTGAGGGTGGCTGCGCTGGGCGGCCTCCGGGGGAGCTGGGCGCTCAGGCTCACCAGCTGCTCGGCCGAGAAGTAGTTCAGGTGCAAGTGCTCAGCCCGCTGCTCCAACACGAAGCTCTGCCAGCGGTCCAGGAAGCGCTCCAGCCGCCGGCACAGGCCCTCCAGCTGCTCGGCCACCGGCCCGTGCCCCGCCAGCGGGCCCAGCAGCCTCAGGTGGAAGTCCACCACGACAGAGACGCCCTGCCGAGGGCCGCAGTACACCCGGGCCGTCCAGGTGCGGAACAGCATGTTCCCCGCCGAGTAGAGGCTGATGAAGGCCTGGACCAGCCTCTGCACGTTACAGAACACCTGAGTGAGGGAGACAGGTAATGGTGAGAGCCGGAGGGCCGGCGAGGGCGGCCCTGAGGCCCAGGGGCCGCCGCCCCCAAATGTGACCGCCTCGTGAAAGGGCTCCCTTCTTAAGAGGCGGTGCATTGTAAATATAGAGACTGTCGTCATAAGTCCAAACTGTCTTCCGAGAAAGAGCCCACAGCAAGACGGAGGGGCCGTTCCCCTGCTGAAGCCTAAGCCTTTGAATTTGGACGAAGGGTGCCCTCTCCATCGTAAGTATTTTGGGATTCTTGGTCTATAGGGTGAGTGAATCTAGTTAAGTCTCTTTCAAAGAACTCTCCACTCTGAGCTGGGCTTTACAGCGCTAAAGCCTCAGGCAATAAGCTGGCCGACAACTCATTCTGGGTCTTGAAAGATGACCAGCTGTGCCAAGGGTGGAACGGCAGTTGGGTCCGCTGCCTTTGGCCGAGGGCGCAGTCCACATACATCCCAAGGACCCAGGTTCAAGACCTGGGCCAGGGTAAGAAGTAAGATGAGTAAATAAAATACAGTGCTTCTCCCTCCTCTCTCTGTCCGCCTGCTTGTACCTTTCTTTTTTTAGGGGCGTAAGGGGGAGAAGGGTGCAATGGGAATGAAGGTGAGTAGACAGGCAGGCAGGAAGACAGAGGAGGAAGAAGCAATTTACTTTATTTTTATTTAGTTGTTCACACTGGTTGTTTGCCCCAGGACCGCAACTGGAACCCAGGGGGATATGGCCTGTGCTCCTTCGGTGGTGACTGACCTAACCTCTGCTTCACCAGGGGACACCATCCTGCACTTTTATTTAAATAAAATAAAATAAAAAAAAAAAAAGAAGAAGAAGAAGGAATAACTAAGTGACTAAGCCAGACCCAGTCCCACCTCGGGTGGGAGTTGCTTTCCAGGCCCCCAGCCCACCCTCCTGGGGTTCAAGAACACAGCGGTTCCCCGGCAGCAAACCCGACTTTCTCAGTCGGCGCCCAGGCCCTGGCGCCCTCACCTCGGAGAACGCCTCCACCTCCGCGCTGCCCTGCTCCCCCTTGTTGGACAAGAGCATCAGCTTGTTCAGCAGCTCCTTCAGCTCCTCCAGGGAGTATTCCCGCAGCTCCTCAGAGTCCCCGTGGCTCTCAGGGAGGGTCAGATGCAGCACGCTGTCCGGAGACACCTGGACAGCACGGGTCAGAGGTCCCTCTCTGGAGGAAAACCCTCCCGCTGACAGCCGCCCTCTGCGCCCGTCCAGCAAGGGGGGGTCACCTGGCAGCCCTCTGTGGGGGCTTCAATCATGTAGACGCCCCTCCTGTTGATGGCCGTGGCCAGGGACAGGGACGAGAGTTCCACGGACCCGTGGCTCTCCTTCACCATCTGCAGCCACTCCAAGTTCCGGGCAGAGTCGCGCTGTGGAGACAGAGGGCGTGGGTCCAGTCTGAGTGTCACTGGCCTCCCACTCTGCTCCGTGCCCAGCTGGGGCGGCCTCGCCCAGCTGGGGCGGCCTCGCCCACCAGCACCAGGACCCTGGAGCCTCGGCTCACCCTCTGCAAGCCCGTGCAGTGCTGCTGCTAGGGGACAGGCTGCCCCCCACGCTCGCACCGGGGCGCCCGCTGTGATTGCACAGGCACACCTGTTGGGGCACCAGGGATGGACCCGCCTGCATCGCTGCAGGAGGCTTCCGTCCTGCCGGGGAGCGATGTTCCTTCAGCAGGACCGGGCAGCCTCACAGCCCTGTCCTTTGGATCTCCGAGGACAACCAGAAAAAAAGGAAAACCAGCCACCAGGGTTGGTGTTTGGATGTGCGCTTCTGGCCAAAAAAAAAGGGAGCCAGCACCATCCACTTCTCATGTACAGGAGGGCCGTCCCGAAGGTTGCAGCCCCCAGCAGGTGGCTCAGGCGGGTCCCCTCGGACCCTGGCACCGATGGTGTCCACAAACAGACCTGGTTTGAGTTTTGTTTTGTGATAAAAATGACTAATCTGTGCCGCTTGTGGGCCATCGGCAGACACCAGGACACCCACGGAGAAGGGGACCATCCTGCCTTTCAGAGCAAACAGCAGCTCACGCTGGAGCCGAGCTCCTGTCTTTCTGTCACGTGTGCCGGGCACCGTAAGAGTGACCCGTCCCCATGCGGCGCTGCCCGCCCCGCACTCACACACCAGGGGAGGGACGCCTCGCACGAAGCTTCTCCGGCCGCCACTCTGAAGTCGGCCGGAGCCCGGCCACGCGGGGCTTCCCGAGACGCCAGCGGCTGGGGCCGCGAGAAGACATACCAGCTTGTGGGGCAGGTGTGGGTCGTTGTCCAGAGCCGCCCACAGCTCCTGCAGCTGCAGCGTGAGCTCCTGGAAGTCTGCGCCGCGCTCCAGCTTGTAGAGCAGGCACGCGTAGCCCTGCACGGCGTCGTGGAAGCAGGCCACGCGGTCCACGTCGATGTCGTTCTCGCCCGCGGAGATGGAGGCCAGGTCCACAAACACCTTCAGCTCGGTGAGGTCTGCGCGGGGCGGGGCGGGGGCGCCAGGTCAGCGGGACCCCAGGCGGCTCGGCCACAGGCGGCGCTGGCAGAGCCGCGCGAAGCTCTGACGATGCGCTTTCCGCTTTCAGTAAGAACCTGGGAGCCTGACCCTGGGCCTCAACCCCAAGCCTGCCGAGGGACAGCGGTGTCCTGGCTCCTGGCTTGTCAACAAAGGCACATCGAAGTGACCAAAGGGTCCCAACCTGAACAGCGAGGCTCCAGGGAAGGGCCCTGACTGCCCATCCCCAAAGGCCTGTTGTGAACAAAGGTGGGGGACGTAGAGGCCACCGCACCCTTGATGGACAGGCAGGCCCTGCGGGATGCTGGGGGAAATCTAGGGCATGAGCTCCCCCAGTGCTCCAGAAAACTCGGCCGGGAGAACTAAAGCGAACGAGGTTACTAAGGAAATGATCCTGGGCGCGTCCTGGTGGCTCAGACGTTAAGTCTGTGACTCTGGCGTAGCCCAAGGACCAGCGTTGTGAGACCTGGGGCCAGGGGAGCCAGCAGAAAGGAAAACTAAATAAAAAATGCTTCTTCCTCCCTCTGCCTGCCTGCCCCTTTCCTTTAAAACAAAAGAAAGCGATCTGCGGTGTGGTCATCCACAGCAGCGTCCAGAGCGGGAAAAAGCAGCCCAGGACGCAGCTCCCCGAGGCGCACGCCCCAGCACGTGCAGGACAGCTGTTCCTCCGGCGCCCGCGTCTCCGGTGCCCGGCCACCGCCGCAGGCCCGAGCGTACCTCCAAGAGCCTCCCGGACCCAGCAGACGAACTCTCTCCGGAGCCACAGTTCCTCCAGACAGTCGCACTGGCGCTCACGGATGTTCCAGAGCAGCTGCTTGGCCGCAATGAGCTGTGGGCTGATCTGGTCCAGCTTTTCGTGACCGAAGTCCTCCAGGTTACCAGCCTGCAAGGCAAGGCTCCTCTGTGGCCCCAGGTCCCTGGGCCCCAGGCTGAGCTGCGCCGGCCATCCCCCGCCGCCGCGGCAATGCGGTCGCCTCCGTGCTGCCCCATCCCGCCGCTCACGACGACTGCCCCCAGCACCTCACGCAGGAACCCCACCAGGTACGTGTATTTTCCTGCTTCACGGAGAAACCTGCTGGCGCACGCAAGGCCACACTCAGCTCGTGTGTCTCCGAGTCCAAAGGCCGAGCTACCCGAAGAAACACGGAGCAAAGGACGCGCCTCCTCGCCCTGCTGCACGGTGAGGTGGGCGGGCCAGCAGCCAAAGAGTGCTGCCAGGCCGCTGTGCTCTCCCAAGGGCTCGAGCCTCAGGCTGACCCGAGAAACCAGGCAAGTGGCCATGCGACTTGGAAACCAAGGCAGGAAGGACGCCAGGTGCCAAGTGAAACCCACACGAGAACACCCGACAGGCTGCTGAGCCGTCCACCCGCCCGTGGTGCCCCCGGGGCTGAGCTCCGACCTCCGACCTCCACCCCAGCCCAGGGTCCCCCGAGGAATCACTTACAAAGTTTAACAGAGTGCGGAGAACGTGGAAGTCGTCCGTCAGGCCTAAGGTCTCTTTGACCTTCAAGATGACGTCGGCCAAGTAGACCACCTGGCGCAGGTGATGGTACTCTCTGATCTGCCCAACGCGCACCTGGACCCAGTCTCTGGGCTCCTCGGGTCTCAGCTGACACATGATGTGGAGGTCGGAGGAGAGGTCGCTGTACTTGTCCACAAAGTCCTTGAAGACGGCGTCGACCTCCGTGAAGGTGATCTCCCCCGTGCGCAGGCGCTGGTACAGATCAGTCAGTTTTGTGAAACAAGGAATAAACAGACATTCATACGCCTCCTCGAGTGGGAAGATCCGACACTCTGACTCGTCCTCGGGCTCGGCCAGCAGCGCCGCCGTGGTGTCTCTCCAGAAGGCCTGGAAGAGGTGGCAGTCCTTCAGCAGGTCCACGGTCCGGGCCATCGTCTGCACATGGGGGCTCAGGTGGTACTGCTTTGTGCACGTCACGTCTGGGGACGCAGGGGACAGCTTCACCGCCAGAACCTCGTCCAACCTTTTACTCCTGAGATCTTCCGAGTGTTTCCCTGCGAGCTCGCCAAAGTCCACTTTTGAAATTGGAAGAGAAAGACACAGTCAAACGTCCAGTCCCCTCCTCCTGTCCCGCTCGCCTCCCTTCTCTGCAGGACTCGAGGGAACGCACTCCAGGGCCTTTTGTTCTCAGTAAGAATCTGTCCTTCCTTCCTGCCCCTGGCCTGTCCCTCCACACGCACAGCAGAGGAAGCCCTGCAACGCTGGGCGGAGGTGGCAGGTGGGAGCTGCACCCACCTTCGCCCCACATCCCACTACCGTGACAGGACAGGGACTGATCTAGAAGCCCAGAAACCTGTGCCCCGGTGAAGGAGCGGTTGGGTCCATCATCTCCAGCCGAGCTCAGTCCACACACATCCCAAGGTCCCAGGTTCCCGTCCGGGGCAGGAGGGAATAACCAAGGTGAACAACTAAATCAAGCTGATAAGGTGCTTCCTCCTCCTCCCTCTTCCTGCTGCCTATTTGCCTTCACCCCTGCCTGCACCTTTCCTTCAAAATACACCCCCCGCAACTCCACATGTTAAAACAAGCCTTCTCTCAAAGGGAGGCCCTGCTCTGGGGCCCATGTGGCCAGGCTCCCCAAGGCCCTTCTCTGCTGGACGGCCCTGGTCTTGTGGACTCTAGTGTGTCACCTTGGACCCAGTGTGGCACCTTCCCGCACAACCGCAGGAGACTGTCCACACGTCTTTTCTCTTCTTTCAGAAAAAACAGTTCATTTTTTCTCCAAACCAGCACTTGCTTCATGTCATACTCTCTTTCTGGCGGTGACAGGCTTTTTTCCTCTGGAAAAACACAGGAGGAGCCCGTGGAGCGGGAGAAGGCGCTGGTCCCCGGCGTCCCCGGCCCCCGGCGTCCCTGTCCCCGGCCCCTGCCCCCCGGCGTCCCCAGCCCCCCGGCGTCCCCGGCCCCCCGGCGTCCCCGGCCCCTGCCCCCCGCCGTCCCCGGCCCCCCGCTGTCCCCGGCCCCGGGCAGGCACCGCCACGGCCGCCCCATCCCACTCTCCCAAGCCTCAGAAACGCACGTCTGTGGCCGGAGAGCCGCCGGCACCAGGACGGCAGACGCGGCCCGAACGCAGACTCGTGCAGCCGACACTTACGTATCTGCCAGATGCGGAGAAACTGGCACCGGTGCTGCAGGAGCAGTTCGAGGTGCCCGACTAGCACCGCGCCCTGCTGGAGGTCACAGGCGACCTTCGTGAACACGGAGTCGGCGGTAGCCATCAGCCTCTTGGCCTCCTCGGTGACCTTGGCCAGGATCCTCTCATCGGTCCCTGAGCGGCAGAGAGCGAGGTCAACATGCTGTGCCCATGTCTGTTAAGCATCAGGGCCCAGGAAGCCCCTGTCCCGCTGCCCAGACACACGCCTGGCCGGCAAGTCACTTCGGCTCCCACCCGCGTCCACCTCACTCGATGCTGCTTTGCCGCGGGGTTTACAAGACGTCCTCTCCCGGGGGTGGCCGAAGTCAGTGGGAAAACCACACGTCTTGGGATTTTTAAATGGGCCCCTCCCATCTGGCCCGGCCCTGGGTCTCAAACTCAGGTCCTCGGGCTTGACATGTCTGCACCTTAGCGGTCTCCATGCCTGAATCTCTTTCTTTCTCTTCTTTTTTTTTTTAAAGGAAAGGTGCAGCAGGAATGAAGACAGCAGGCAGGTAGGAAGAGAGAGGAGGGTGGAAAGCACTCCGGTTCTTAAATGCTTATTTAACTGTGAACGCTGGTTGTCTCCCCCAGGACCTGAATATTTTTCTTAAACTGCATATCATCACCTTTAAAACCCCATCTCGGGGAGAGCAGTGGTTGGGCCAGTCGCCTCTGAAGAACGCGGCCCACATACCCCAGGCTTCAAGTCCCGGGTCCAGGGAACAACCAGTGTGAATAAACTAAAGAAAAATAAACTGGAAGTGCTGCTTCCTCCTCCCTTCCCGCCAGCCTAGCTGCCTCATTCCTCCTTGCGCCTGTTCTCTAACAAAAAAGAATAAACAAAGCTCCATCTTGAGAAGCACAGAGTGCGTGTGCGCCCAGCAGGGCCCAGCCTGCAGGCTGAAGGAAGCACTTTCTGGGCTCACGGAATCCGAGAAACATCCTGGTGATGACCTGAAAATCCGAACATCTGGGTTAGCTTGCAAAACGTGAATGTGAATTTTTTGTTTTTTCTTTAAGGAAAGGTACAGGCAGGAATGACGGGAGCAGAAGAGGCAGGCGGGCAGAGGGGAGGAAACATTTGTTACTGAGTTGTTCGTCTTGCTTGTTCTCTTGGCCCTGGGTCTTGACCCTGGGCTCCTGGTACGTCTGTGGACGGGGCCCAGGGCGTCCGAGACTGCTGGCCACACGGGCACACCTGAATGTCAACATGAGGGTCGATTTAGAGGTCAGAACTTAAACGGACACAGTCTAACCATCAGAAGATTTCTCTCCTGGTAACAGAGTCATGCAGTGTTACAACGGGCAGACCAAATGTACAGGTGCCATTAAAGCAAATGCAGCAGCTTTATTCCAACTGCAGGATCTCAGACGCATTGCAAGTGGCCTCTGGTCGGGACTGGGTGGACAAACTCGTCCACCCATACAATGATTGGGTGCTGTCCAGTGATAAAAAGAAGTGACCAAAGGAATCTTACGTGCAGACTGCAAAAGGAAAGCGGCCAGTCTGAGAGGCTGCATCCAAAGGATGCCAACAACGAGGCGTTCTGGATAAGATGAAATGATCAGGGAAGGCGAGGCAGGGCACCTCATTTCTGGGGCCCCAACTCTGCTCTGTGTGATGCTGCTGTGACGGGAACACAATCTCCATTTGTCAAAATCCACAGGATGCACCACTCCCAGAATGAACCCTCGTGTAGGCTGTGAGCTTCAGTATGATGATGAATCCATACTGGTCCATCAATATTGTCCCCAAACAAGAGGTTTATAATGTGGAGGCGTGGTGGGGAGTGTGGGGGTGGAGGGGAGGGGAGAGGAACACTCAGCACATCTGCCCCTCCCCCATTTTTCTATAGATCTAAAACACCAGGCCTGTTCATTTTTAAAAACACAAAAACCATCATTTCAAGTCAGCAGCTTTCAGTAATATGCATAGTAGGCCGCCCTGGTGGAGTAATGGGCGGGTCGCCGGCCCTGGCTAAGTGTAGCCCATATGCATCCTAAGGACCTGGGTTCGCGTCCCGAGGCCAGGGAGGAAAACAAGATGGAAACTACATAAAAATAAAATAAAAATGCTTCTTCCTCCTCTCTCTTCCTGCCTGTCTATTCACCTTCATTCCTGCTGCATCTTTCCTTTAAAAAAGGGGGAAAAAAATATCTATGTATACATGTCCCAAATCAATGACCTTCTTTTATCCCTACAAAGACCCAGATGTGCAAGGAGTTTTGCTTTTTTGGACTCCCCAGTAATTCGATGAGAGTGCGACACAGACTCCAGTCCTGGAAGCGTTAGATCCAATGCAGCGCTTTCCCACTCGACTGCACGAATGTCCCCTCAGCGTGGACGTCAAGTGTGCAGGGCGATACACAGCCCTCCTCTTTTGATCACAAGACACTTGGGCATGGGGAGGTGGAGCAGAAGACAGAATACTCTGCTAAGGTCATCAGTACGGGGCAGGTCTTTTACACTGATCTCAGAAGAGCGTTTAGAAAACCAGATGCAGGTGGCCTGGGATTTTAGTTCTCACTACTTATTCTCTTCCAGACCGTGGGTAAACGCCATTCCATTCTCCACCGCGGTTTTCTCATCCGAAAACTGGGGCGCAAAAGGAGGGCTGTGGCGACCGCCCCAAGGGCGCAGTGCCGGCACGGGAGCTGGCGGGGAGCAGGTGCCTGGTGAACACTGCTTTCGGTATCAGTCTCTGCTTACAAGCACGATGCACCGAGCCGTCCCAGACCCCTCCAGCCGACCTGCACCCCTGCCACACATCGAGCCACCCACTGGCTCCAGCTGGGCTGCGCCCCATAAACATACTGTACAATTTGAAGAGATGCTTGAAGTCCGGCCACGTGAGCAGATGCTGTAAAACCTCCTCCAAGTCATCCACAGCTTCGCCCCCGTGACGCGGCCAGGCCTTGGTGATCACGGCCGACAGGAAGTTGCCAAACTGCCACAAGTCTTCGTGAGAGATTTCCTCAAGGACACTGGTCTGAGCCTGGAAAAGAAGTCACGAAAGGGCGGGCTGAAGACAAGGCGGTGGCCCAGCGGGTAAGGTCGCGGTGGTGCGGGTTTCGTGTGCCGGATCGGGGGACCGAGATGAGCAGCTCCTTGAGAGAAATAAAGAACGTGCTCCTTCCTGCCTGCACCTTTCCTTTAAAAAAACCCCAAAAGACACTGTGTTCCTTTGGTCCTCTGGCTTGTTTTCCAATAAATAACACCTTTCAGAAATCGCTGGTAACAAGTTTTGCACAGACTCAAAAAGAGCTTTTTCTGAGATGTTTGCATTTCACGGCATCATGTGACCGAGATGGAGGTCACACGGGTCACACACAGCCCACCAGTCACCTCACCTGGCCCCCGGCTGGGCCGGACACGTTCCCTGGACTTCACATCAGGAAAATCACCAAAGGCGCTCAGAGCACCCGCCACCACACGGGAGACTGAGCACCCCTAAAGCGCCCCTCTTCGGAAGCCCCCAGGGAGCGTTTTCCTTCTCTGCACCCTCGCGGAGAAACAATGTGCTTTCGTCTTTGGGCTCAACGGTTTTATGAAGCGTTTCCGTAATTAGTAAAGAACAGTTGGGGCATTGACGGCAGCAGGCTCGAAGAAAGCCTTGTCCGGCAGCCTGCAAGGATTTGCGGCCCAACCGCGTGGGCTTCTCCCGAGGAGGAAAGGCTGATTTAACACACACAGCGGTGAACGGAACACACGCTGTCAAGAGAAATGGAAGGTCACAGGCCGTTTGAACAGACGCGGGACCAGCCACTGACAGCGTCTGACACCTTTCATGGAAAAGGCCCTGACAGACCAGGAGGAGGAGGCCGTGTCCCCGGAGAGGCCTCTGGCCGGGAGGCCCAGGGCGAGCTCGGTGGCAGGTGGCGCGCCGCCAGCCCGGCTCCTGCTCTGCTCTCCCGAGCCCCGCACTGGAGGCCCCACCAGGGGAACCGGGCAAGAAAGGGCGTAAAAGCCACCCAGTTTGGAAAGGGGAAGGGCAGCTGCTGTCCCACGTGCGCCGCACTTGGGAGCAGAAAAGCCCTGGAGAGACCGCGAGGCAGGAGACCCCCGCAGGGAGTGGCGGCGCGGTCGCCCATTTTTCCTCCACAGACGCTTTGCCCACCTGGAGAGCCTGTCCCTGTGCACCTGAGGGAGCGACTCCACCACCAACACCACAGGTGAGTGGCCCACGGCAGCCTCGGGGGGGCAGGTGTCAGCACCGTCCCTCACACTCAGCAGGGGGACGCCGGGGCCGGGGCCGGGGTCTGCGCGGATCGAGGACCCGGAAGGCAAGGTAGCCCACCCGCCTTTCCCAAGGAAGGGCCGTCACCTCGCTGGTGGGGTGCAGGGCTTCGATGGCGCACTTCTCAAAGCACCTCAGCACGCTGTCCTCTGGGTGCGGGGCGTCCCTGTGGACACTGCAGAAGGCTGAGATCTGAGCGCGCAGGCTCTCCTGCGGGGTGCAGACGGGTGCCAGAGCATGGGGGCGCTGCCCTCCGGTGACCGCCACACCCCACGCCCCGCCCCGCTCCCTCCACACTGAGCGCGTCCCCCCTGCCCGCCCCTGCAACTGCCGCCTGGAGCTCGGAGTCCCTTTTCCCCACTTTGCAGAAAATCACCCGCCCTCGCCGCCTGCCTGAACACGGTCATTTTGAAAAATAAGTGGTTTCCTAAGGTCTCTTCCATCAGGCTCAAAGAGAAAGAAATTTACTTTCCCAGGTCACAGGCCTTCATCAAAAATGAGACGCCTTGTGTGTGTCCCACTTGTCATGGGTGTGACCGGGCTGCAGTCACCAACTCGCACTTGACTCTCTTCCGATTGGGAGGGCCACCCCCGGCCTGGCCAGCCTGCTGGCGCCTCACCTCCTCATTCTCTGGAAGAGCATCTGGGCCAGACTCTCCCGGCCAGAAATGCCTGGTCACGTGTGTCCCCGGACCTGGGACAGTAAGGCTGTCTCTTCAAAATCCCTTCACATGCACTGCTTGTTCCTGATGATCTGACCGGGTCACACTTCCCCCAGAAGGCACACCCCAACCCCTGGTACCTGTTTGAGCCTCCTTTCCATGTGCCCCAGCAAGGACTCCTTCCAGCCCAGCGCCACGGGGAACTTTATTTCTACCAGCCGCTGCCAGGCCTGCAAAAACCATCAGTGAGCGACAGTCACACGGTCATTCTGGGAGAGAGGCCTCTCTGGCCCCAACGCCCAGGCACCGGGGGGCCACACAGCACGCGCACAGGCTGCCGAGGGTGAAGACACTACGTGGGTCCGTGGGTTACCGTCCAGGGCGCGGGCAGACAGCACTGAGGCGCGGACACCTCCAGGCATCCAGAGACATGCAACGTCCCTGCCCTCAAGGCAGCCGCCGCCCGGTCGCCCTGTCCCCTTGGTGGGCTCCGAGATGCCCCGTCCCCTGGGCTGGCTCCCAGGGTGGCCTCGCTGCGGCGTCCAGCTGAGACACCCAGCAGCTTCCGCACACTCAGCGAAGCTCACCTTGACCTCGTCCCGGTACGTGAACGTGACACTGGGTCTGTACGTGCTCTGCAGCATGTTCCTCTTGAACGTCCTCTGAAGCCAGTTACTCACAGTGCTGAGCGCCTCCTGGAAGACCTCATGGATGGCATTCCTCCCACTGTCTGCTCCCTGCTCTTCTGCTGGGTCCTGAGACAGAAGAGGGACGATCCTCACGCCGGGGACTCCCCGCCTGAACATGCGCGCCCCGGAGGGCGCCCCTTCTCGCCATCACTCTAGTCAGCAGCTGCGTTTCCATCACAATCTAGTTGGACGCACTGGCCTGGCCAGAGGGCGCCGTTGCGGCCCGGGAATTTCTGGGCTCCCTCAGCGTGGGGAGGCGGGCGAGGAGGACTGGCAGCAACACTGCACGACAGCAGGAGGCCCCACGCCAGCTCAGAGGGGGACAGTGACCACGCTGTCCCTGAAATGGAGGAAGGGCACACCCCCAAGGGCAGAGTCCCAGCAGTGCCCTCAGACTGTTGCATAAACCCTGGCCTGCAGCCTCACGAACACCGCAGCCTGGTCTGTTGACCAAGAGCTAAGCCCACTAGGCCTCCCCTCTGCAAACCTGGGTGCCCCACATGCATGGAGAATCTGTCCCCTCCCATCCTTGTAAATCTACTAAGCTCCTAGCCATGTAAACCCATGCCCCGTCCCTGTGTGGGATGTGGGATGTGGGCTGTGACTGGCTTGGCTACTGGACGCATGTGACAGGGGACACCCGGGCTTGGGTGTGTCCCTACGTCCTAAGAGGCCACCACACGTCATCTCGGGACGCCAGGTGCTCTGTATGTGAAAGTGATTGTGGTCTCCCCTCCCCGCTCCCTCCAATGAAAGCCCAGGGTGCCAAGCTGCTCCCGGAGCGCAGGAGAGGACCGGGGCACACCCAGGGGACAGAGCAGCCCCTCGGGCCCTTCCAGCAGCCCCGCACCCATCTCCTTTGTGAACAGAGGCCACGTGAAACCCATGCCTCTCCTGACACGGGCGCAAGCGTCACTGACCCCTGGAGGTGTGAGGACCATCACGCAGCTCACAATCTCCGCAGACAGGGCAGGCATCTCGTAGAGCATCTGGTCATTCGTGATTCTGCAGACAGCTTGGAGGAGTTTCAGACTCACAGGCAGGTAGGACGAAGACAAGGGCATCTCCAGAATCCTACCCCAAAAGAGGGGAGAAGTCATGGGCATGACTCAGGACAAAGGAGAAAGCTGCGCTCGCTGCCCACACGGGAGCTCCTGCTGAAAGGCCCGCACGCGGGGTGTCTGCCCCGGGCCAGGCAGCACGCAGAAAACGGCACGCAGCCCCGACCTGCGGCAAGACCAGAATGAAAGTCTTCTGGGTGACCTCGGCTCTTGGAGCTGTGCTAACAAAAGGAAGTTCAAGCATTTTCCAGTGTAATCCCTTATTTCGGAAAGATGAAGGCTATGTATTACTAAACATCACAAGCGGGTGTGGCCTCGTGGCCTGGCCGTCAAGTCCACGCGTGCGCATCCCGGGTTCCAGACCCGGCGCGGGAGACCGGCGGAGTAACCCGGTGAACCACGAAATACAGTAAAATGCGTCCTGCTCCTCTCTCTTCCCACCTGCCTGCCTGCTCGCCTTCATCCCGGCTGCAACGTTCACTTCAAAAGAAGAAAATCAATAAGCTGCATAAATCTGGAAAAAATTCTGAGAGGCACTGGGAGGGAGAAATGCAAAAGGCCATGTGGGCGGATGTGTGAGCCAGGCTTCCTGCCGGGGACTGACCGGCCGGCAGGGGCGCCGCGCTGGGCAGGGGGCTCGAGGCGGCAGGAGAAAGGAGGTGCTGGGGAGCTTGGGAGACAGAGCTGGGCGAGGCACCTAACAGGTGCTTGACATTAATGGCGCCTGGAACCTCCCCATCCTCAACCTCCAAGAATCCTGCAGGGGCCTCAAAATCCCCCACGGGAGCCCCCAGAAAGCAGCCAACAGACACCACGTGAACTTGCTGCCTGCATGTGAGGCTGTCCCTTCGGGGCGAAGCAATGAGCTAAGTCCCCTCGTAAAGTTCTCTTTGATTCTGCTTTCAATGGCCCTGACTTGGGAAAACCGCATGAAGACTAGAGAAGGCAGGACGGAAGCCCGGATCCGCAACACAGCCAGGGCCGTTCAAAGTAAGTGGAAAGAGGCACAGGGAAAACGAGCAGAGGGAATAAGCTACAACCTTACCTGCTGGCGTCCGCTATTTTCTTTTTTTTAAAAATGGGACACTTCCCTTAATAATGTGAAAAAGAAGTGGGGAACCTGTGGAGTCATGGCCTTCTGCTTCTGACTGAAATATGGGCAGCCAACCCCTAGGGAAGAACCCTGTGCAAGAGAGATTACAGTTTCTTTTCTACTTACTTGTTTTGATAAATATCCAGGAGATGCAACAGCGTATTCAAAGTATTCTCAATACTCTACGGTAGTGACGAAAAGAAAAGGAGAAAGAATGTTGAATCATGACATCACTGCCTTGCTAAAACAGAACTTAAAAAAAAAAAGCAACACAATGTATGACATAAAGCACTCAAGGGGCACTGTAGCATTCAAAATGCAATTCAAGATTTGAGCCCCCCCCGCCCCCCGGTGGAGCAGCGGTTAGATCAATCGCCTCCAGAGGAGCACAGGCCACACAGGCCGGGTTCCAGTCCCAGGTCCATGGCGAAACAACCAGTGTGAAAAACCAAAGGAAAATAAAGTGCTTCTTCCTCCTCTTCCTTCCCACCTGCGCCTTTTCTCTGAATAAAAAAAGATTTGAAACGACACCATTTTCTCCACCCCAGAAATGGGAAAGAAAAGGCGGCCGCTAGGAAACCTGAGAGCCCTTGAGAATCTAGCCCTGCCCCACACAACACGGTGGTGTCTTCTCCAACACCGGTTCTCGAAACAGAAAAAATGCCGGTGCCCCCAGGTGGTCGAGGGGAGACGTTCGCGGCAGCCCGCAGGCACAGTCCACACCCCACCCCACCACCCGGGTTCTCGCCCCAGGATGGTGGATCAACCTAGTTGAACAACTAAATGAAATACAGGAGGCGCTTCCTCCTCCTCGCCTCCTCCTGCCTGCTCATCTTCATTCCTGCTGCACCTTTCCTTCAAGAGCAATTAGGTCCAGGACACCCGCCCTTTAGCCTCAGAAATCATGGCCCCTCTACCCTGGTCTCGTCTCTCAGGGCTTCCTCCTGCCAGCTTTTCAGAAAAGAAAAACCGCAGTTCGGATGTTTCCTTTTTCATTAGCTTGGGCGACCTGAGCAAGGACTCAGCGGCCTGTCCCATGACGAACCTCCTGATTCTGGTTTGAGATGCCTCGGAGGCCTCGAAGCCGGTAGTGTGTCCCCAGCAGACAGTCCAGGATGCAGGCAGGGGCCAGACTCAGGTGGTCCGTAAACTCCTCCATATAGTGGGCGATGCTGCCCAGCGGGAGCAAACTGAACCAGGCTCGGAACAGAAACTCATCCAGGCTCAGTAAATGCCTCTTCCGTCCCATAAGCTGGAGCAACTGCTTCCTGAGGGCACAGCAGGAACAGGAAAAGGGCATCAGGGAGACAGGAGAGATGGAGAAAGTTCAGGTGTTCAAAGGAACTGATGTGCTGAGTGGGAAACCAATGAGAAACAAACCGAGTGAAAAGCAGAGGCTGACATGCAGAACTCCCCCAGGGTGCGCGGACACCTGTCCGAGGAATGGGGAACCTGCAGACAAGGGCCTATGTGCATGAGCCTAGTTTGTAAAGCAAAGTTACCTCAATAGAATTCTAATAAAAGAAAAGAATTCTCCCAAATGGGGGAACCCTGGGGACATCATGGTCCGTGACAGCGACTCACAAAAGGACAAAAATTGTAGGTTCTGTTGACACGAGGCCCCGAGACCTGTCGAATTGAGACAGCGGGTGCCGGGGCTGGCCTGTGAGCAACCAGCAGGGGGCAGTTTCTGCTCAGTGGACAGAACGCCATCGGGGAGGGTGGATGTCAAGACGCGGTGAATGCATGAGGCCCCCGCGAAAGCGGCACATCGGATGTTACGCTCCTCCACGATGAAGCCAGAGTTGGCTAAGAATTCAGGACTTTTCCAGCTCCACCGAGATAAAATCGTTCTGCGAAGGAGCTGATTTGATACATTTTCACACTGCAGAGGATCCTTCAGCCACAGGAGGCTGCTTCTGTGTGTGTGATGGGAACACTTAGCAACTGCTTTACATCTTTCCAGCTATTTTGTATGCATTCTGAATGCATATCTAAATGGTGACCACGTGTCTTTCACGCATGGAGCTTTCTGCGTCTTCCCTAAGAAACCTTTGCTGATGAGCTCAGGAACGACGCTTGGGACGAGCGGACGGTTCAAGCAGGCAGCTTTGCTCTAAGTGCTCTGCGGCACTGAGACACAGGGACGCCACCCATGCCGGGTGAGTGAGACTGTCCTGGTTTGGCAATGCCGTAGGCCTCCTGCACGATTTGAAGTGCTGTCCCAGTTTCTGTCGGTTTTCTCAAAGTTCCTTTGGGCACACGCCCCAACACACAAACTGCCAGATGGGGCGCAGGTCTCCCCAACAGGGGTGCCACACACTCCAGCTGGTCCCAGTTTCAACCCTACAAATTGTAAGTCTAGACCATTCAAATGACAAGGATGTCCACAAAGTGCAGCGACGTGACAACCGTGCAGTCCTGCACAAAGCGACAAGAGCTGCTTCAGCGACAGCAGGCGGAGACAGAGCAGATCATCTAAGAAGCTCTGTTTCAAGCACGTAAGGGGCCCACGTAGCCACGTGTGGACAAAACCCTGGAAACTATTCACCCAAGTGTCAATGACAGACTTTCTCTCAGACTGGGGGCCATTTTTGTTCTGCTTCCTCGGCGACCTTGGGGGTGTAAGATCTTGTAAAGAAGCTGGATGCCACTTTTGTCGCCTGAAACAGGAATGAGAGTGCCCCAAGCGTCCCCCGGATCTCCAAAGACAGCACACACACTTACCGCTCTGAATTTTTTTCCCGATACTCGGAGAAGGGCAGCCCTTCTAGGGCGGCCCAGGTGTCCTCAGACTGGGTGCCGGGGCCCTGCCCCGGTGGGGCCAGCTGCATGCAGTGGTGCAGCACAGGCAGCGTGCAAACCCACTGGTCGATCTTCTTGTCCATGCAGGTCTGGCACAGGAACACCAAACACTCTCTCCAGCTGTAAGCACAATGGTCCCAGTGAGCCGAGGACAGCACGGTCACCTGCCCCGTGGGGACAAGTCTGCAGCCTCCGGCCAGTGCAATCCACCTATGATCCAAAGACCCAGGTTCGTGACCCAGGTCCAGGGGGAACAATCAAGATAATTTCAAAGGTAGAATGTAGCGGCACCCCCTGGTGGGACAGCAGTGGGGTCCATCACCTGCAAGGGAGGCGGGCCACAGAGCCGTAGGTTCAAGGCCTGGGTCCGGAGAAGAAACAACCAGCGTCAACAATTAAATGGAAATAAAATTAAGGTGCTTCTTCCTCCCCCGTCTTCCTTTCTGCCTGCACCTTTCCTTTAAAAAAACAACCACGAAAAAAAAAAAACAACGTGATGCGCCCTGGTGGAGTAGGGATGGGCGCAGTCCACACACGTCCCAAGGCCCCAGGTTCCTGTCTCGGGGCCGGTGGGAACGACCAAGATGAGCAACTCAATAAAATAAACAAAATGCTTCTCCTCCCCCCCCTCCCTGCCTGCCTGCTCTGCTGGCCTTCACTCCTGCCGGCACCTTTCTGTTTTCAAGAAAGTACGACATTTAGTTAGTGCTTCAAACTCAACCCTGCAGGCAGCCTGAGTAAACCCTGCTGCTCGGAGCCCCCCTTCAACCCTCCCACGTGCAGGTGAAGGAGCTGAGAGCGCCCTGCAGAGGCGCCCTCAAGCGGATACCCACGTGGACAGGTAGGCTCCGTGGACAGACATGGCCTCGCGCCCACGGGGCCCATGGTCCTAGGCCCGGGGGCAGCGTCTCCTGAAATGAGCCAGTGGGACAGGGCTGCTGAAGAGCTTCCCAAATGTCCCTGTGAGGCTCACAGCTGTCACAAGCCCCCAAACGCACACCCGGGGAGACAAGCAGGAGGCACCACAAAGCACCTCCAAAGTAGGACAGTTAACACTATTGTCACTGAATCGAGAGCAGCGCCCGCCGGTGCAGAAGCTGGAGGAGCAGACACAGGAGTGACAGCGGGGAAGGTGCACGGGGCCCCTGCATCCTCCTCACTTCTGGGCCCAGAGACAAGTCACCACACGCTCCATGGGGTCCCTACCTGTGGGGCGTGCGGAGGATGAGGCCCAGGTCGCTGTGAAGGGCACCGGAGGAGCTGGCACTGGGGCTCAGGAGGCAGCACAGGGACAGCAGGTCGCTGTCCGACAGAGGCAGTCTCAGCTTCTCCAAGCAGAAGAGAACAATGAGGCCCATCCTCAGCTTTCTCTGCACCGGGAAGTCTTCAGGCAGAGGCGCCCCGTTGCTGTCCAGGAACGGGGCCATTTTCTTTTTCAGACAATCCCACAGGTGCGACTTCACCTGATCCCAGGGGAGGAGGAAGACATGGGGCCGTGGTTTGGACCGTCGGAGGGCTGCCTCTGTCCTCCCGGTAGGGAGAGCGCTCAGGGAGCCACCCACCACCTGCCTCGCCATAACTCAGCATGCCCACCCCGGGCCCAGCCACTCTAGCCTTGGGGCAGCAGGGTCGGCCCCAGTGATGCAGTCCGGAGACCTGACAGGGTGGG